>JAYRBW010148798.1:0-62744 GCA_036023295.1 Invenusta paracnida | reverse complement strand
ACGGACATAGCAGCCCAGACCATGACTGACGGTGGGTGTTGCTTGACCTGTTCCCAGAAATGGGGATTTGCTTTGCTCCAGAAGGAAAATCTGGTAGAACCTTTACCTTCTGCATATATGGCGCACTCGTCGCTAAAGAGAAGTTTATTTCGTCGTCGAACGTTGTCATAATGATTAAGAATTTACTCACAACAAGTAACACGATTGAGGTGATCTACCTCTGATAGAAATTGCACTTTCACAGGTTTATAGATATGGTAACCCAAGTCTTTTTTCATTACTCTGAATTCCTGGCATATTTAGTTCATCAGATCGTCGCCTGGTAGACATTGTAGGGTCATTTGCTACCGAAGTTTCTACTTCATCAGCTGTGTCACCGCGCTCATTCGGTCGACCTGGCCGTTTACTAAATGGATCCCGTTAGGAATAATTTTTCGAACCACTGTATGATGTAACGAGTTATAGGAGGATCACAATCGTATCTGTCTCGAAGTTAACCTTTCATTAATCGGATAGAAGCAATTGATTTGTCACAATCAAAGTACCATACAGCCGCTAATATGCGATACTCCAAGGTATATTTACTTATGTCAGACATTTCTACTGTACTGTAAATGAATGCACGTAAAAGTAACAATTTCAATCGATTTTATAATTTAAAATATTAAAAATTTCTCACTATAGAGGTACAACGACAACAAATGCTACAGAAGTTTGCCCATAGATTTCAAATAATTCAAATTTCTAAAAATACAGAGGTTTTTGAGATAAATGTTTCATAAAATCTATGTCGTTGTCACTTATGAACCATACTGTACATAGGCCTGATCAACCAGAGTTAAACAACCACAACAACAAGAGCAGCTGATAGTCGAATGAGTAAAGCGGTTTGTTTCGAATCCCAGCTGTGCCACTTGTTAATTTAAAAACAAAGTTTTTTTTCTAGTTTGTACCACTTATTCAAGAAAATTTGGTGCACAGGGTTCCGAAAGTACTTTCTTTAAAATCGGGACAAGCAACCAAGACTTGCCGGTTCGTCTGATAAGTGGCCTGATTAATATCTCGTGGGATCAAGTCTTAGCCCAAGGTCCGAGTTAAAGGTTCTTAAGTCCGGACATGTGTGCTGTCCCTTGTGGCGTTCAGAGGACACTAGCTATACTAATACTGTTAGCAATATAATGAAGGCGAAAGAACACAATTATTGTACACTGTAAAGGGCTCTTAAACATATGCAGTGTAGTGAACAAGCAAAATCTCACAACAACAGTCATTATTTTAAATATTCTACTCGTAACAATTATGTTACTTTGAAATAATTAATATAGTAAAATCTTTGGAGTGGAAATTTAAAACAAATTTATTCACGGAAAACATTTAAGAAAAGGTATTTACTTGAATTTTGCTTTTAATTCTTATATACTTTTACTCACAGTAATGTTTCAATTATATCTTATTTCAGCGAAGAGTTATTTCTTGAAATATTATCATTATAAAATTAACATTCAAGTACCAAGTAACCTAAAGTTCTAAATCAGATCTATGTCTGGTCTAATTTGATGTTCACTTCTTGACCTAGAAACACTTTAGTATTGGCGAGAATTCTTACCATGAAAATCAAATTTTGGTTTTGTATAGCTAGGGTTCAACGAAAATTATTAAGATTTTCCCGATATTTAGAATTCGTTTGCAACAAAAAATGCACTTTACAAGTTTGAAGGTGTGAATAAAAAAATATTCGATTAACAAGATTCCTTTGTATGTCTGCATGTAACTGAACTCGAAATAAAAGTTCGTGTTTCGATTCTTTTTTAATAAAAATTTCATTTGATCTGATTTCATCTTATAAATAAAAAGTTCTTCGGTGAATAATAAATATTACTTGATCTATTTTAAAAGAATGAAATTAATTACATAATTTTAGGCTCAACAAAAGCAACCGAAACTCAAATCAATCTGATTGACTGTTTTGCAAACGAGATAACTCTTGTTAAAAAATCATTGACAACTTTACAGAATCGAGTTTACAGAAGAATCTAAGATCTACCGTTTTTTGTATGACCTTGTGAATTGCAGATTTAGGACTATTCTTACCTATCAATATAGGGCTTTTTTGTGCATCACTATTCTAGAGGGAGGGGGGCTCATTGAAGATCCAACTTATAATTTTTAAACTTTCAAGTAGAGTAGAGTTTTGAAATTTCGCATGTAATAAACAAAGTTGTTTTCTCTACTAATTTCATTGAAAGAATATTCAGAACTATTTTTAAATATGTCTTTAATTTTGCAAGAAAACAGCATTTTTTATACTTCGTGAATTATTACAAGAAATTAACCGATGCCCTTATCAGAGTTTCATTGATTTTGAGAGAGACATATGCATTTGTATACAAAAAGTATATTTTCCTCATTTTTACAACGGGTGCATTTTTAGAGTGATGTCACGTGACCACCCATTTGGGTGCATAATAGGTGCATCATAGTGAATGGTGAATATATTATATATAAAAACAACAATTCTTTGTCACGTGACCACCCATTTGGGCGCATAGTAGTGAATGGTGAATATATTATATATAAAACCAACAATTCTTTGTCACGTGACCACCCATTTGGGTGCATAATAGTGAATGCTGAATATATTATATATAAAAACAACGATTCTTTGTCACGTGACCACCCAATTAGGCGCATAATAGTGAATGGTGAATATATTATATATAAAAACAACAATTCTTTGTCTCGTGTTAATGAGCTTAATAATGTGACAATGCTTTATGAAGGCATTACTCAAATAAATCATTAAAATGCCAAAAATGTATCGGAAATTGTATATAGTAACTATTGAAGTTTAATTACATAGGTTTACAAAATATGAATACATTTATGTCGTCTGTGTCATACCTTTTATTGGTACTTTATCTGATAAAAAATGAGATGGAGATAGTTTTAGAATCTTTTCGATTTATATTTAGCTGTACACACTTTCATAAAGACAAATGTAATAAAGACCTTTATTTAACGTGTTGAATAAATATACATTAAATGATGCAGTAGTAATTTCTCTAAAATTCTTACTCTATTATTTTTAATAACTTTTCTAGGGAAGTCTATATTGTACATACATGTTTTTCTACTAACCATAACAGTGTTAACATAATACATATAATGGCATCTTTTTATATTAATTTCATTAATAGCTAAATTACGTACTTGACACATTAAACATTGTCTTTGAGAGCTTTTGTTTTCAAACAGCTCTGTTACTTTAGTTACGATTATATGTTTATACTTTTGGTTGCAATAATATCACTGAAACATAACCACTTCGAAAATTGCCACACGTGTATCAACTAATTTAGTGTTGCAACCTATAATTTAATGATTGTTGTATAATTTTAGAATAGAAATAAGATGCTGTTTGATCGAGATTAAGGACATTTATTAAGAGGTATGTTAATCCCTGGCTCTCTTGCGTTTTGATATCTCCATGGGGAGGGTATATAAATGTGGGCACATGACCACCCCTTTTTTCATTTCAAAATCACAGCAAAAATGCGGTGTATAGGGGGTTAACAAACCATTCATCTATAAATGTATGTATATTCTATGTAGAGCGATTACTATATAGATAAATTATATTTAGAACAATACAGTTGTTATATTATATACATTTCTGCCAGTTATTCTCAAATCTAAAGCACTTAGATAAAAATATATATTTTAATCTGCATTATTTATATTACATTATAGATTTTGTTAAATAATTTTGGATCATATGGCTGAAGAATGTCTTTATAGAAAGATGTACAATTATGTTAATTTGTTATAATTAATATCGTAAAATCTTTGGAGTGGAAATTTAAAACAAATTTATTCACGGAGAACATTTAAGAAAAGGTATTTACTTGAATTTGACTTTTAATTCTTATATACTTTTACTCGTAATAATGTTTCGATTATATCTTATTTCAGTTCACTCAACTAAGTTGCAAATTATTCCAACTACACATGTAATTGAAGTAGGTACAAAATTTAAATTAAGATTGTAAGATATAAATTTATCTTTTGATCATTTGTTTTTGAAGCACTATTCCACTATAGCATTTTGTAAAAGTGGAATCATTAGGAACGTTGTTTTTGTCAGGAATCATTCAACTTTTGGAATGAATGATTCTTTTGTCAGTCTTTAATCTAAAATGGAGCATCAAAATAGAAAACATATTTTAAAGCAAATTTGTGTAGAGTTAATATTTTAAATGAATTGGTAAATACATTACATAAATGAAGAAAGTAAATAGTATTCATGCAAATAATTTTCTTTAAAACTCAAACTAACCATTTATTGATAAATAAATTCAAATTTCTTTTTGCGCTTTGATTTGAACACGTAGTAGAGGCTTGTCGGGAATCAGATACGCGGCCTGCTTAATTTCTATTGTAACAAAAAAATTATTCCTACAGCTATTTTGGAATCGTTAATGATTCTAACTTTTGGAAAACGCTCTAAAATGTATTTTTGGCCGACTAGGTCGATCTAATAATTATTGTAATTAATATACTCAAATAGAAAAGGTATTTTATAATAAGGACTGGTACATAATTGTATATATGTATAAATAAAATTTTGAAAACACTACATATAACCGGAAAAATATTAATAGTGCTTGAATGGCAACCGAAAGGGTCCAAAACAAAATTCACTCTAATAGTTACGAAATTTAGGCATTTTACACATAATGTGCATATAATGTCACATAACGTTACATTATGTTACATGTGTAAACTTTCACTTATATGTGTAAAATGCCTGAATTTCATAACTATTAGAGTGAATTTCGTTTTGACCCTTTCGGCTGCCATATGCATGCTACTTCAGGAACAGTAATAAGAAAATTGACAAGTTTAGATTTATAAAATTCAAATAAAATATTTCTTTAGTGTTTATTCGCAATGCAACATCATAAATCACCAAAATAACAAAATACATAAGTTAAATACCATTAAATATATTACATTAAGACAGAACTGAGAATAATAATTAAAACAAACTATACTATTTTTCTAAACAAACAATGACCTGAATGCGGAAATGCAAAATTTTTTTTTAATTTATAATATTTTAATATGTAAACATCATTTATTTGCATTATAATTCTGGATATATTATTAAATATAGATATTTGATTTAATTTAAGTTAATGAATATTCATTTCAATGTTTAGAAATGTAAAACAAATATTATTATGTGCATGGAATTAATTGCGCGCAAACTTGTTATATTTATGTCTACTTAAAAAAAAATTCCTTCCTTTATTTTAAAGTTTATTTGATAGTTCTATTTTTCTATCGTTGCCATTTTAATAGGAAAAATGCAATAGATTTTAAATTTCGCGCTTTGTTTTATAAAACTCATAATATTTAAACCTTCTTTCGGGTCAGTACATACTTTCGCTAGAAATGTAGATTTAGACGGTTTCGATGACAGTCTATAGCTATAATATATAACTTCTGTCTGCTGGATGACTAAATATATACTCAAAATTACTTTCGACCGATTATCTGAAATACTTTATCAATAAATTAACAAACTTAAATCAACGTAACTATACACGTTCCAATAGAAAGTTTGAAGTATTTTTTAATAATTTGTAAATTAACCTTATAGAAATGAGTCAATTGTTTACCCCAAATACAGGTGATACATTTCCCCAAAAATATTCTCCATTGTGGTGCACGCACATGTACCTATCTATATATAAACAGGGCATAATAGCTGTTTCTCTAAAAGCGGAAGAATTTCCCAGCAAAGAAGGGAAAGGAAAGGACATGCTGAGCACCTACAGTTTACTCTTTATAAAGTTAAGTATAAGCAATAAATATAGTATGCTCACAATTTTTGCATAAATAGCTCCTCACCATCTGACGACTTGTTTGCCTGGAGTAAAGAAATTTAGGGCTTGACCACCGAAATTTTCCACCAAAGCAAACACACCTTTCACTGTCAATTTTTAGTTTAGTATGCAGTGTGTCACTTTAAGTTAGTAATAAACTTTAATGATTACCTAATATACACTTTTAAGATAGGTGGCAGAGGCTATGGCATATTCGAATTTCGTGTATGTGTGAACATACAAAATATGACGTCTTCAGAAGTGTCCAGTTGTTCATGACACATATATATACGTGGATATACTGAGATCATTTTTACTGAAATGTTTACTTTATAAACTTATAATGTCCACACACGCATTTAAAATATAATCAAGTTGAAATACAATCGATGAAATTTATATTTGATTGAACAGTGTTTGAAAGATTTTATTTATATATATATATATATATATATTGGTTGTCATCCCATTTATTTGAATGATTCGTTTGAATCATGAAATTTGTACATATACATATTTGTATGTTGCATAAAATCAGATAATAATAATTTCTTAATGTTTAATTTAATACATGATACAAGTTAGGAGTGAGATATATATATGTATCTTAACCTAATCTATTTATTTACACAAAACTATTTGATATAAAAGTGAAAATCTACACTTCTACTGGGCGTAACCAAATATTTCTTTTTTTCTTGACAGTTAGAATGAATTTTCATTAAACTTTAAAATAAAAAAATATTTGGAATCATTTCTATTTTTAAATATTCCTGTTGTAAGCAGAAATTATATTTACGTGTGGTGTTTATCGAATTTTGTATGTTGCTTTTTACTATTGATCTATTAGTTTTTTAGGTTAGACATCTCTTTATTCTCAATTTTTTGTGGCTTTGAACATAAATTGTACAACAATAAAATTGCCAAATATATCGTTATTTTTGACAAGTATATACCAGAAATGTTATTACTTTATAATATGGCCTTCAAATATTAATAAATACCATTAATTATTCTATAAAAATTATTGTGGATTATATTTGTGTTAATTTTTGAAACATAAACATAAACATTATATATATATAACTTTATTGTGCATATATTTCATATTAAATACTCTGTAGATATCTATGAAATCTCATTAAAAATTAATTTGCCTGAAAGAAGCTCTTAGGTACAAAATTATAGAGTCAATTAGAAGGTAAATCACAGCCACCCAACTCCTGAATACTTTATATACGATGGAGTGTAGTGCTCTCCTGACAAAAGTCTAGAATAACTTGACGAGGTAGTTTGAGGTGCTGTTCTCTTTCTACGCAAGAGGCTCCTCAATGTCTCTAAAAGAGGAAATAGCGGCTGGTCTCTCCACTGAAAACGGATGATGGTAGATGCCAGCTCGAAAGGTGAAGGAATCGAGATGGAATTGAAGTTGGCATATTCTGGAGACAATCGTGTGTCTTTTCGGGTAATTAGAGAATGATTAGCGGTTTGACTGGAGGAGGAAATAGGGCTTCAAAAGCTTATACCCCATTGCCAAATCCTCTAGACGTTCAAATTATTGTGGATTTGAACCCCGATAATAATTATAAAAATATATAAGGAAAACGTAGTTTTAAGAATAAAATGAATGCATTTTTTATTTTGGGAATAAAATGACTTCTTAAGTGCATTATAACGATACAATTTTAGTTCGTAAAAAATAAAAATTATTTCTAAGGAAACAGTTTTTACAGTTCTTAGTAAATTACAGTTTAAGTAATACTTTTAATATGCCCTCAATTACATAAATGGACTTGACATTTGCGCTATAGAATATGTACGCGATTTGTGTTATTTTTAAATATTTTCTTAACCATATTTCTTAAATTTGTATAACTGTTTTTAAAGAAAACTTTTTATGGTAAATTTATTAGTGTACAATCAGGAGTAAGAATAGTAGAAATAAGGTGCAGGAATATGTTACCAAATGACTTCAAATCTTAGAGTTACATAAATTTTGCTCTTCATGTAGGCAATTTTGTAAAATATACGTTTTATTTCATAATATTGTTTGTTAAAGGATAATCACCTGTCCCTTATGTACATATTACATATATATACCCCACGATATACCGATTTTTTCTTTCGCATCCTAAGGCCTAGACATACCTACCTGTTTCATACAAGCTATTAAACTATATACATATATATTTGGAAAAGATACCCTGCCTATGGAAGCGCGATGCATTTTGTACTTATTATGTGGAGATATATTTTCTTTTAATGTCCCCACCTCATCGCTTTTAAAAGAATCTCCATTGTATTCAACCCAACGATTCTATCAAATATCTGCAATCTTGTTTATTTACATATATGTATCATCCAAAGAAGGTATCACCTAACTTAAGTACAAATTCGGACGACGGATATACGACACAGGAAAGTATTAATTTACCAGGAGCGTGCGAGTAAGCTGAAAAAATACCCCAAGTTCTTTTTGTCACTGAGATTCTTATTGATTGTTTCATATGGTTTTTTGCCGGTAAATATTTCAAGCAAGTGATGACAGAGGATTATTACGACAAGTGCATATACATCTGAATATTTATATACCTACGTACATGTATGGATATATCCATTTCCAGAGAATTCTTTACTATAAAGAAGGCGCAGTCAACTAATTGATTTGTAAATCTTCCTTGTTGTATTATAAGCTTTGAATGCGAAGCATAGTAAAAGAAGACTTTCTTCCAACATTTATGTACACTATATTGTAGAATTTTAAATGTTTGTCTATAATAATATCGGGAATTCATAATCCGAGCTAAATCGAACATATTACCAGACAGAAATTAAGTATTTATTATTTGCTTTTACTGAAAGGATACCGATGTATGTACTTATCTGATGCACGTCACTGGTTTCCTTAATCCGTTATAATCCGCTTAATTCTGAACTATTTTGCAGGAAAACATTTCAATTTTACTCGAAAATACGAGGATTGAGATGGCTATAAAACTGTAAAAATGAGACAAGAAAATGTGAAATTTTCATTTCTTTATAATTAAAAATTATAATATACAATTTCAAACACTGATATTTAACTAATATATTATAAATAACAATTTTAATTAATATATTGTATTAAAAAAATCTGAAACTATTTTTCAAAATTAGCCATTGTTCCAGAATAAATATAAATTATATATTGAATAATATGTACATTAAACAATGAGTAGAATTTGACAATATTGATAATAATTTCCCTTAATAATTGAGCGTCTTCTATCATTAAACGTGTACACGCTATGTCTATTACTCAATATATACATACTACTGATAATTTAATAGCTGACCAGATTAGTAGGTGCACAGACGCGTTATGGCGGCCATATTGGATCTCTTGCAACTGTTTGCAATACGCCAAAAATCATCGATTCCAAAAAAATAGTTGACTTGATATTTTTTTATTAAAAAACGAAGAATAAGTTTACAATTTTTCCTTATTGTATTTTTAATTTTTTGAGAGAGATAACGGGATATTAATATATTCTGTAATTTATACAATGTGTTCTTTTCTTTAAAAAATATCAAAGATTTAATCAAAACCTATAATGGATACATAAATAGAGAAGCAAATGAGGTTAATCATCTAGACAGTATTTACTTATAATGGATTAGATGTTATTACATATAGAGATGCGTTATATACCTAAAAACCAAATATAAACCTTCATTATACTCTCAAATTTTGAATTATAGCATTTATAATAGTAGTGATGGTTTTTACAGATCTATTATATATAGGTGTATAGTATATTTCCAACCGCAACATTGTCCATTTCATAATAATTCTAAGCAGGGCTTCACGAACAGTTTTAATACAGCAAGTGTATAATATTGCAAAGAATACTGCTTGAGGACACTTGTAAATATTACCTAAACAATTATAATGGCTTTCTTTACAGAACTTATACTTAGATAATACAGTTCATGGGACAATGAATTCATGTGACTGAATGAGATAACTTTACTCATTTATAGTTTTTATCTATATATTATATTATATTATATTATATACATACATACATATATATAATTGTTAATATTTCACACCAAAACTGTATAAATATTGATTATAATCAAAGCGAAAAACTTTTTATATTCATACCTTTGTCATTATTTGTAAACATTTATATACAAGCATTATTGTAGTATGCATAACATACATAGGTGGGAACCAAATGATGGAAACGGAGTATAGTACCTACTATATATGTAGCCTAGATCAACTTTTGACAAACATTTTCAAGAAATAGTAATGAAGACCAGAAAGAAGAACTCGCCAATAATATAGACAATTCCAACATTTTATAACTATTTATTTATTTCCAGGGAAAGGTTAACCTGTCAATTATTGATCAGCGGTAAAACACTTTGAAAAAAAATATTATCGTTCTTTTTAAACCTCAAATCATTATTTGTAAGAGTTAGAAGGATAGATACATACACAAGTACATAGATACCGCAATAAATATATCCAATATTTATTTTTTGTCTCGAAAGATTTTTTGTCGCTATAAACTTTTAAGTCAACTCGAATGATGTCTACCGACAAAAATTCGACAATTCTATCGACAAGCTATCTTAGCGATGTATATCAAAGCATAAATCCACCTCCGTGGCTCATATCTAAGACTATCTGGTAGCATTATAATGATGGAAATGATATATGTATGATACAAAACAATATTTCATGATATGTTACATTTAGAACATGAAGAGAACTGACTCTTCTTTGGGGTCTACAAATGAACAATTCATTTTTTTCAACCTAGTGTTCAACATTTTAATTACATTGATCCCCGAATTAGATTAGATTATTTGTCAGCTGTCTTCGTTATTATTTTTTTTAATTTAAATAATTATTTTGAGACATGATTTATTTTTAATTAAAATTATTTTCCGTTTCATTTATCAAAGCGCAATTATGCTGAAACTTTCTATAAAAATATTAATCTGTCTTTCATATTAAATATACTCGAAAGATTGTAAGATTTAATTTAGAAATGTCGTTAATAAAGTGAATGTTTCTTTCTTAAAATTTTAAAAGTATATATGTATTATAATAAATTCAGGTATTATATTAGATCTATGTATATATTATTAAATATATATTACATAGAAATCTTTTTAATCAACATAAAAAATGAAATAAAAATATTTAAGTTAAAATTTAATACTAATGTAATTTCATTATGCCAAAATATATCAGATGAAATATTTAAGCTTAATAATACAAATTTTCGGTTTTAAATTTCAATTAATATTATTCGTTGATTATAAAAAACCTATAACATTAAACATCACTGTCATAGCTATAAGCTGGAGAAAATATCTGTTCTGTAAGTTAATGTATATATAATTATCTAATGTAACCTCACATTTTTTAAGTACGCATTATTGATAATATTTTGAAACGAATAAAACATGTTTCTATTTATTGTGTTAATTTGCAGTTGAAAGATGGGTGAAAAATTATTACGTATGTGCAATTATAATACGAATATATAAAAATCCGATAGGATTATCTAAATCTTAGCTATCCTTAGCTATCTAGATATCTTAGCTATAATATGTAGGTATACTGACATTTTATTTATTTTTAGAAGCTTATTTGTTTTAATTTATATAACAAATTTATACATATATATTTAATGTGTATACTATGTAATATATATTAGGTATGAAATAGGTTGAAAGTTTAAATGCAAATTACAGAGTTGAAAATAAAAACGATTGACTTCTATAAAGTTAGCAAGGGGGGTAATATTTTTATATCACATAAGAATTTCACTCTAAAATAAGCGACAATAAGTTGAAATCTCTTCTGCCTAATTAACTGACTAATCAATATGTTTTATAGTCACATTATTTTGCCTAAATTCATATATATATATATATATACCTAATATGAGCTCAACCGTATATTTTTTACATTATAAATCGCTATTATATACATACATATATAAAAATTGTTATCTTTACACGGTATATAAGGCTTTGCTTTTTACGAGTCGAGCTAGTTAATTTTATGATAATCGGCATTGAAGGCTAATTGTATATATTTACAATAGGCTTTATATTTTTGTATTGATCGTCTAAATAAAATTGCCATAAAATTTAAACGCATATTTCATAGAATAATTAATCTTGCAATAAATAAGTAATTACAAAAGTTTAATTGATTGAATTGATACTTTTATTATGTTATTGTATTTTATATCAGATTGGTAAACACTTTATGAATATAGTTCAATGTGCTGGTTTTTCTGCGCCACTGTATAGTATCTATTATTAATTATCAAGAACTTACAATATGGCTGAATGATTTATTTTTGAATAATATACAAACAGTTTTTTTAATTTAAGAAAACGCATTTAAATTTACGTTTGTTTAAAATATTCAGGTTAAACATAAGAAATTCTAACTTATCGAATGTATAAGCATGTATTATATACGCTACCGAATCGTGCATTATTACTCATGAATTTTCATATTGGTAGTTAATATAAATATTGTGCAAGTATCTATAATTTACAGCTTTAAAAATTATGGCATATTTGGTGGGTTGTTTCAGATAAGTTTTATCCCCTTCCAAAATATATATATTTTAAAATGGAAAACATAATAATGACAAATAATAAAATAATTGCTAACTATGTCCATTCAAATGATAATCAAAATTTTCTCAAATTGAGTGAAAAGTATACGTATACATACCTATATATTTAATTTAGGTTTGACATTCAAGTATAGTCTATAAGAAATCTTGAGCACTCCAACTTTATATTTTGTTAACATTTTAGAAATAGTCATGGTAGAAACCAATAGACACATTGTTATTAATAGCCTATATATAGACAACAAATTGATTTTGTTTAATTATTCTCGTAAAGTCGAAAAGAGAAAATAAATTTCAATTTTGAGTACTATGTCTTTTAAGTAACTAAATTTCACGTATTGTATAGCTGATAATTGATAACGTTCGGACAGTAAAATGACTATTTTATAATTTACAAATAAAAATGTACCTACTATATTATCGGAATTTATTATTATCTATGTGTAAATATTTACAATGATCTGTCGAATTCTAGATATTTAAATGTATTGATTATAATGATTCGAAAATCTATGTATCATAAATATATTGATTTAGTTCTCTATAGTCTGAAAGTAAGTGTTTCCATGGTTGCTTTCCTAAATAAATGATACAGTATATCTATTAAATAATTAGTAAACGAAAAATAATTAAAACTACAGAGTAATGACTATACTCTATAATTACTGTATAATTACTGTATAATTACTCTATGGTTAAAACTATGTATATATATATATCAAAAGCACCAATGTTATACTCTGAAAATTAAAATCTCTGTATAGAGGACACCATCCGGTACCTATTGTAATATATGAAAGATAAATTTTACGGTATTTTAGTCGAATTGATTCATAAGTCGATATAAACATTTACATTTTTACATCACTTAAAACATTTTAAATTTCTATATACCAAAACTATCATCATGTTCAAATGTTTTAAATTTGGTCAAAGTTGGTCAACGCCCCAATTCCTGTGTAACTCTCATGACTTTCATCTATCTTTTACTCGATATCCAAATTATACATTTTCTTTTCTCTACCATCTTATCATTTTCAAGTCCTTCGTTATTATATTTTACATGATATTTAAAATACGTCCGCTTAAAAACGTTAGACGGGTATTAATTTATCCTCTATAAGGAAGTTTGATTAAAGCTGACAAAATTAAAGAAAATAAATCTGTCTCTTAAAAGTTATGACCAGGATATCGCTTGGCTACAGCCGTATACCTATAATCGGGTAGAGTTTTTAAAGATATATGTGAATAATTAAATAACGTATAATGTTTATAATGATATAAAAAAGTTATCCGTTATCAGTTTTAGATTTCTGTTTATGCGCTATATATATTATATTATATGTATAACGTATTTAATGTATCATAATATGCATTATAATAAGCAATTTTTACCAGCGCATATACATACATAAGTAAGTAGCCTGGAACTTATAATTTATTCCCCCAGACCTATTGCATTATAGCGCAACAGGCGACATAATCTGTCATGGAAGGTTTTGGGGCCAAAAAGGTGGTTGCTACTTCTATGCCAAGGCAACAGCACCTAGTGACAGAGATAAGTCTATGTCAAGCGAGTGAGAAAAGGTATGACCGGATTCTGATGGCATAATTTTCCTTTTCAGGAGTCTACTCGCTGTAACATATCTCCCCTCCTTATATCACATGTCGGGAACACAAACGCGCCTGTGGTTTAGTAAAATGGTTGGGGTAAAAGTGTGTCCTTTCTCTGTGATATATAATACAAAAAGTGGCTGTTAAATAATTCTTAACGAAGAATATTTGAAGAAGTTTTAGCAGGGATGTAATTGAATTGAGATTAATAATATATAACAAAGTTTCCGTGCATTTTCTTATCTCTTGTGCCAAAATATAATTTTGAGGAACATAAGTCGCGTACGACGTGAACACCAATGCGGTCTCTTGCTTTAATGATATTCCCAGTCCGATAACGAAGATGGATATATACAGTGTACCAACATTGTGTTATTACCCTTAGTCTATGGTTTGTATCTTACAACTGCCAAAAGTCCACCATAAAATGTTGAATGTGTCGTAAATAAATGGACATATATATATATATTATAGCTAAATGCGCAATTACTTCACATTGTATAGCATTTAAATTAAAAATAAAGATACTGTTTTTATTTCTAGAAAGTTTGAAGTGCAATATCTAAATTCTGTGCGCCATTATTTAAAAAAATTACTTACTTGCCTACTCACTTACTATAAATAAATGATATAATGTAGATATGGTCAAACCAGAATAATGAACTCAAAAAATAATGAGCAACGATAGAGTATATGACACAACTATAAAGATGAAAGATATCTATGTGTGTAACTATTTCACTCTTAATGAAGATAATTAAAAAGCAAATGCTTTTATAAGTCAATTATTGTTCAGTATATATAGCTTCTTAATTTTGCTCTTCAATTTGTAATATTTTCTTTTAGATGACGGGGTATTTAATCAATTCAAATGCGAAAAATAGAAACCATTTAATATTAGTAATTCAAAGTTTTAAACATATCATATGGATATATACAAAGTTGCTGAGGGTTTGGAAATAAAAAGATCATCAATAAATGTGTATATATAAGCTAGCTTTATATTTTTATTCATAATATTTGAATTATTATATGTGTTCATATATGAGAAAAACATTAGTTGGTAAAATCCAGTACAAAAGGAATATTAGGTATCATAGGCCAACAATAGTAAATTCATGGAAATGGGATTGTATCTGTATATTTGAATATAATTGTAGGAAAATAATATTTAATGTACAAAGAGATCAAAGATTGGAATATGTACATAGAAAGCCTTTGTCCATATGTCCACATGTCCACATACAAATATAGACATGCCGTTTAATGAGATAATAAATGTCATGTGTACACAAACTCAAAATATAACCGCTCAAGAACTTGAACACTAAAACATGTATATATAGTTACTGGCTAAATTTCAACAAGATTATACCTTGGAAGAAATATAAAGCCGCCTTAAATATGTCATTTATTGATTTATTTGCAAAATTGAATGAATACATACTACATAGGTAGGTACTTGTAAATTATATATTATATTATATTTGATAATATTTATATTGAACACAAATTAATTTGAAATAGTTTGTTTGTAAGTGTATAAATAAAGTTTGCAATTGTAAATTTGTGAAAAAGTTGGAATTTGTTAATAAAATAAATCAATATTTCTATGAAGTAAGCTACTGAATTGGCCGTGCACTTGATATACACCATTTTGCACTTCTTACAGCATATAGCATATACGGAACTGAACTGGAATGTTTATTTCATATTTATGAAATCTACTTTATCTCCAATAATTATTGGTAAATGTTTATTTAATTCTCCTTAAGGCCATGAGCAAAGAGTGTTACAATTATGACATAGTGCAGTACGAGTATATACAAATTTACAGGTTGGAAGATATACAAAACTTATAAAATGATCATGTCAAGACATTTCATGTCAAAGTGATGCGTCAAGAAAGTTCATGATAACAAATTGTTTGTTTCTAACCTCGGCATAAATATAAATATAAATTTACAAAACATAAGCATTATTAATGTTATCGTGTACAACAAATACTTATTTTAGAAAAATTTACGATATATTATAGCAGGTACAAGTCTATTAATTTTTGTATTACAGATTGAATTTTAAACTTATATGTAGATGGAAAGATAGAGGCAATTTAGCAATTGTACAATAATTTCTATTACGTTATACATTTATCGGGTTTTACTAAATAAATTTCAAAGTAGGTATGTTGATAAAATTATTAATCGATACAAGCGGCAACTCGCATTAAAAAATATGCGACGGTGCTATTTAGTTTATTTAATTAAAGCTATAAAATCATACTAAAATAAAATAGTACTTCTATTTTGTATTATTGTACCTATACCATTAGAAAATAAATTGAAATTATTCTATACTCATTCATTAGTTAACGTTACTTAGAATTATTCAGTGGATACTTATTAAATTTAGTTGTGTACGAAGCCTGTTAAACCAAAATAGTTTTCGTGTATACATATGAGTTTTATGTAAATTGAAAGTATGCAACAAATGAAGTACAATTTTACATTTTAAGATTATTTGTGTACATTTTGAAGTTTGATTGTTACAAATAAGTAGATAAATAAGTATAAAAAAACAGGTGGTGTACAGAGCCAATTACACTATATCGATAGAGGTATGAATATATTTTATAAATATTTGGTGTTGTCTGTTGAAGAAAGAGAGTCGAAGAAGAATTACAAAGAAAAGATACAAAATAAAGAGAAAGGGGAAGAATTAAGAAGAAAAATTAGATATATAAGACTAAATGAAAAGAGAAGAGAAGAAAGTATGGAGAAGAATAAAAAATTCTGAAGCTGGAAGACGTCCCAGCTGTCCTCACACATGACTTACATCATCGTAGGGGTATCTCAGTGTCCGGCTCGAAAATTGGCCCCCACATCGTTTCCCTTCCCCCTTCTCCCCTCCTAAAAGAGTCTTAGCAGAATCACCAGGGGCAACCGGAGGACATCGGACGACCTTCATAGGCAAACTGGGACTACCTCCTGGTCCCCCTCCTGTTGAAATGTGCCGAGGGGACAAAGTTTTTGCCGACTGATGGTGGAATGTGTTCCGGTCGAGAATGTCAGCCAGTGAGGTTTGACCTGGCTGTTTTCCACTCCCCGCACGATTAGATCGACTCAAGATTGTGTTACGAGATTCTTCGTCGCCTAGGTTACCAATGCCACTGCCAGCGAGGCGAGTGTACTGATTGATGGAGATGGTGTGGTGTCCGACTGGTTGTTGTGAGGCTGTGTAGGTTGCTGTGGCAACGGGGGACTCTTTGCTGTTTAAGGCGGAGTCATCAGCGTGTAGTTGATAATATAGAGACTGATTCGTGGAGCGTGGAGTGGTTGTCAGAGCGCCCGGTCGGCCGCAATAGAATTGAGGATCGGTCTTTCCAAGGACAACTGAACAGAATGAGAGAGCAGAAATTCATTTGAAACTGAAACAGGACATTTAAGGACATTCAGGACATCTAGCCTACCTATACGCCCATTATCCTATTTATTGCAGAGAATACCTATCTAATTTGAAATTAATTTGAAATAAATGTTCGATTTATTATGTATTTCCGCATAAGTTAGATATATATTTTTCAAAATAATTTTCTAAATGTTTTTCACAGATTAATCAACATTGTGCTTTATTTTAGAACGCAATAGGTATTCAAATTCTACATTTTTTACTCATTTTTAAAAATATACAGCATACAAGCTGAATTTAAATAGTATGTACCTAAAAGGTAAGATTAGATATTTTAAAATTTTAGTACTGTATTTTTTATATTGTTTATTTTTATAAAATTACATATTTATATATAATTTTGAGAATGTTCATAATTTCAACGTTCAAGTATATTCTACATTTTACTGTCTTACAAATAGGCCACAAGAAACTTCATGAAATTATATATGATAAAAATACAATTTAATATAAACATTAGTAAAGTTCTAATGTTTACTGAGATATAAATACTTTTATTGCAGTTGCAAAATTCATCGAAGAGTCAATTTTGATATAATTTCAAAATAAATTTGAAGAAAGTACATTATTTAGCTGGCTTTGAAAATTCGAGTATAATACGAAGTGGAACTGAAACAACGTTTAAATAAACCAAAATTGAAATATTTAGCGATAAAGGTCGTTATAATCTTATTGGTTAGAATTTCCTGAAGTCACATTTATCTTGCATGCAAAGTTTAATGAATTACAAGTTAATGGAAATGTGAATATCTTTTAATAACACGTTCCATAATATGTAATAAATTCTTAGAAGTAGGCAGATTCAAAGGATGAATAGTAAATTTAATTTAAACTTGAATAAATGCTCTTGAATATATCGACATGTGCTGAAATTGCTTATAGAACAAAAATGTGAATCTTATGTTTATACAGGAAATATTTCGATAAGTATATATCTTGTAATATAATAGACATGTACATTTTAAACTTTTATACTTGATAAAATTATACGGTAAATACTCTTAATATTATAATAATAAACAATTGTTATCCTAATATATCTGTCCAATCATCTTATCATTAAACTGTATAATACCTGGATACATTAGGAAAGAAATCATATGACAAATACATCTTTTTTATATATAATTACATGATAAGCCACTTGGAATACTAATTAAAATCAACTAAGCAACTATTATTTTATGTTATAGAGCATACATAACGAGTGGCTTTTTTACTAAGAATTGCATCCCACATTTTTTATTTTTTAAGGTTACACAATATAAAAGTTTTTGTCAACTTGCCCTGTTTTCATATTATAAAAAAATACATTTGTGATATTCACATTTTAATCTACATATATCTAGACACGCTGTGCTAACAAGCAAGATGTGTTTCTACTGTCGATTTTAAATGAAATAATCGAAGTATAAGTAAACGTTTATATTCATGCGTCATTTGTCACCAAAATTAATTTCCGGTTAAGAATATAAATATAGTTTTTAATTAAAAGGATTATAACCAAGTAGGAGAAACTACACTCGTGACAAATCTAGCAAATATGAGTATTTCTACATGCAAAATTAACTAAACCATATTCACCGATATATTATATATATTGTAGTAGGTACCTATTGATTTGATGTAATACACCTATGTTATATAATAAGAAGCTTAATAACCGGGAATTTTAATAGATTCGCTTATTTTTCTGTCACGCGCTTTTACACGATTCACACTAGAATTATAGCCTAGAATTGTTTCGTAGCACAGCATTACATTTTGAAGTTATATATTTTTTCAAAAAAGTGTTTCAAATTCAAACATATTTATATAACAATAATTATCTATGCATTTTGAAAAAATAATTATCTGTTTATTATAATTCTAAAATGTTAAACAGCATAATAAGAGCACATTTATAGATTTTTGTATATTTTTGTACTTTTTCAGTCAGTAATTTATAGCTAGGTCTACTTATAAAAAATAAAAATAAAACTTTTAAAATTTCTTATAAAAAGGGCTCTTATTTTATCAGATTATAATTAAGAGAAGTGTATATTGATTTCATGGATAAAGATATTAGTGCACGTCGGATGCACCTGCCTCTTATAAAAGTTTTTAGTATTTATTAATGCATAAAAACAGCTTCGTTACATAGCATAAATTCGGGAATTCGGAATACTAACCCCAATAAAAAAGCCCAAGGGCAAGGATTTATGTTAATTATGCCATATTTATTATAAGTACAAGTTTTCATGAGCAGAAGCACACCTCGAAACATACACATAAATCTCCCGCAAAGCTGTGTAATTCAATAGTTAAATAGTTGGTATAATGATAAATCTTCGAAGATATTGAATTATCAGTCTTCCTTAAATGCTTCCATTCTGTCATGATTAACGGGGAAAAACAGATGTTCTCAGTTTTATGTGGACCAGTTACGAAATTCTGTCAAACTTGAATTATCCAATGTTATATATCTTAAAATGGATTGTTTTCAACAAAAAATAAATTCAACCTATTTATTTTACGTAACAACTTGCCAAATAAAAAAAATTGAAATTTCAAATATCATATATACATATATACAAGAGCTTCTTAATTTGTAATATTTCTCTATAGAGTATTTTAAATGTCAATTGGATTAAACCTAACAAATGTTATAAAACAAAGTTGCAGTTATTTGGCAATATTTGGCAATAATTTGTCCAGGATATTTATATATACATAGCAACTATATTTATACTAATTAATTCGAGTAGGTATATAAACATGATAAATATTCATGATTATTTGAAAATATAGTTAAGTAAATGTCTTAGACTATTGAACGTGTTGATGTATTTACATTCCATTTTAATTGTTATTTATTTCTCCGCCCACGATAATATCCAAACAACAGAAAACCATGTTCCATGTGCCAAATTGATTAAAAAATAATCTTTATGAAAATATAATAAAATTGAAAACAAATAACTGTCTATTATTTAAGAATTATTTTTGAACACGATTAGAATAAAAAACGAAGTTTAAATAATGAAATATTTCATTCTAACTGTAATCTCAAAGAAGGAGAATAAATACACCCAATCCATTTTGCATGAATACACATTGTGTAATAATAATACTCCAGAGCTGATAAATGTATGAATAAATAATGTATATCCGGCAAGATTTCGAATTAATGGTACAGAAATTATAAAATGATTTTGATTTTTGCATACAAAGAAGAATTTATTGTATGAAGATATTTCATTAAAATTTAATAATAAGATGTATTTCCACTTATGTCAAAATTGTCCATTTCAAACTGGCAAATTATCTTGACATTGTAGTGTGCAATAATTTTCACACTTTACTGCTATACTGAATTCCAGACAAACATTACAACAGCAGTAGTTTCTTGGTTACTACTTTCATGGCATTAACGACCACGGCTTTCCAATCATAACTTTTTTGGTCCTGCCCGCCAAAAAAGTCTATCCCAAGGTAGTACTGGAATTCTAATTGTACTACTCTCAGTTTTAGAGCGCACAATTTTTAGCATATTATAATATCATCCGCTGGTAATATTTGTTGCTTATCGGTTGGTATTGATAATATTATTAATAAATATGACATTAAATCTCAAACAAATCTACCTCGTGGACTAGGCAAAATACTGTTGTTCTTCTAGCCAAAGTTTGGGGGATTTTATCATCTTAAAACGATGACGACGCGAGGGAGATGAGAAAGAGAGAGAGAGAGAGAAAAAAAGCTTGAAATAATCTCACAAAGGAGAAGAGAAGTGAAAAAGAGATGTTGGGAAACGTGACAGGAACAATGAAAGATGGGGGCGGATATTAGACGAGGCAAGCCCGGTAATAAAAGTTTCCGGTCGGTTTTGGGAGCAGAATATTAACAAAAATAGACGTACCGGCGCAGGAGAGCAGAGAGAGAGGGGGAGGGTCCAAATTACCTCCACAATGCAATTTTCGTTATTGGAATCCCTGTTCGTTAAGCAAGAGAGAGAGAGGAGGAACTGTTTGGATTTTAATATTTCTTTTTGGGTAATCTGTTTCGTGATAAAAGCAGAGCAAAAAATAGAGAAATAGCCGAAAATAACCATGGATGACGCTATAGTCAAATTTTAGTCCCCATAGGGAGATAATCAGATGGAATTCTATTCTATATATATTATACACATTTAAACAAAAATCCCGCTTAGTCTATTTACTGCCGTATTAGTTTTTTTTCAGACCGGACCTTTTATTTAGCACACAAATAAGCTACTCAAGTAAATTTCATGGTATATACAATAAAGCCTTAAATAATAGTTAATAGACGGTTTATATGCATATATCTTGAATCAACTCAATTTAATGCCTAGGTGCAGCACAATCGTTAATATTTAAAAGGGAGCAGCTATAAAGGCACGATAATACATACTACTATGTAGTGTTTTTGTATGATATATATTAAAGAAACTTTGTTAGATAATCTGTTGCATAGACTTTTGCCTTCAATCATGTCAACTGCGCTTGTGTTTTTAAACCTGATTTAGCTTGGTTCCCCTTCCTTCAGTTCTTGGAAAGCGTTAATGATATTTCGTGGAGAGGATCTCATTAACAGTACACTATTATTATAAATAATATGCGGTATAACGAGAGAAGGTCGGTTTTCCAGGATTTAATTTACGCCTGAGTGGGACACCATTTAACCAGTTGCCTACCTATACAACTATATACTACGGTTTCAAAAAGGGGAAATAATTAAAAATTTGTATTATGCTGCGATAATAGAGCTCCAGTGAGCACATACAAAGTTAGGCTTTTTTGTACCATTGTATATATTTTATTTGTAAATGTTTATCAAACGTTGTGATGAATCTGAAACATTCAATTGAGCGAGCATAGTTTAGAATCAGGATTATACCTACATCATGCAAATTTTGCGCATCAAGAGATGTTTAATGAAGCTAATCAAAATAACAAAAATACTAAAATGATTTAGGCCTGGATTGTTTTTCATCACGATAGAAAGAGATTACTAAGAAGTTGATAGCTCATGAAAACTTTAGTTCGTATAAATATAAATAGCCATTTATTTAAATCTATTAATCTTTATAGTTACCAGTAAATTTCATATATACGAGTGTAAATTATTATATTTTGAAGGTAATTTCTACACTATATCAAAGTTATAACATGATAAATATCTCTATACAATTAAAAAATAGATAATTGTGTCTAAAAATCACTGTTTTTAATTTGGGTTGACTATTTACTATAGATATCTTAGACCCAGATTTAAAAAGTATTTGTATCGAGGAAAGTTTAAGTATATGCGTATGAAAATGTCAGTCAAGCAAATTTAACAATCTAAATTAATAGAACTTTCCTAATATATGAAAGCATTATATAACGTATTTAAATTATTTCTAATGATTTTTTTTTCAATCATAAAGTTGATCAAGAAAGCGATATTATTCAAATGCAAATTTCATCATTTACAAGTTTCTAATTGTGATTAACCAATAGTATTTTAAAGCTCCGGTGTAATTTTTAAAATAGATGAATGTTTTATTTGATGAATTTCTAAACAAACAATTTTAGTGATAATATTTTAATATATATATACATATTTATAAATAAATTATTTGATACATAAAACTAATCAGAAAGGTACTTTTCTTAGCATTTGTATAAATCAGAAATTTGTTATTTATATATTAGTGCAAAATTTAATATTCATCTATATCTACAATAAAATAAGATTCATTTTAAAGTAGTATTTTGTATCCCTTAATCCTATCCATATACAGATTTTTAAGACTCTCGCTTTTGACATTTTCACTCTACTTTTTAAATGGAGCAATGAAAGCTTACATGACTTTTCAGAAAATAAAGTTTTTCAACTTTAAGCATTATATATTCACCATCCAAATGGGTGGTTATGTGACCACCATTTATTTTGTTAAAAATGAGAAAAAAAATATATTTTTTATAAAATAAGCTAAATCTCTCTCTCAAATTCGATGAAATTCTGATTTGGATCTGATTAATTTCATTTAATCATGAACAAGGTTCAATTAAAATAAGTTAATTTTCTTTTAGAAAACATTATTTTTCCGAAATTTAAATTTTAAATCTCTGCCCTATTTGGAAGTTTAAATATTATAAAGGGGGCTATAATAAATGCCCTCCCCACCCGGAATATGGAAACGTAAATAAATCGATATGGATAAGGTTAATGCCCTAGATTTAACGTAATAAGAAAACGAATAAAATTGAAATGTTATTTATGAACAAAATGAAAGTAAAATGTTGACAAAAAACAAATTTTGTACATTGGGATAAATTTACTAACAATCCTATCATCTTGATAGACAGGACCTACATAAATCTTGTTTTGTTTGCATTATACCTACAACCTATCATTTACTGGGTCCTACTGTGGATTGGGTATATATATGCAAAGACTATATAGAGAGTGTCGGACTATTTCAAATGTGGCAAACCGGATACTCAGTACCTACTGTGTTATGTATTTTAAATAAACATCTGCTTGTATATAAACGAGCATAATGTAACTATACATAAGGACAATATATGGCATAAATAAACTGTTATAATTTGTGTATTATATATGTATACACACACAGAGAGACACATTCGTTCTTAAAAATGTCGAAGACATTTTATTGACCAAGGGGAGAAGACGTTTCTAGTAACGGCCTAATTTGTTGATTGACATGGAGAAATTATTCCATATAGATACAACTATTTTGGTATACATATTGTTTTTGGTGTAGGTATATATATGTATATACTGCATGTGTACTCAAATTAATGGAGCTCGTTCAATGGACAAATGATATATTCAAAACCTTATAAGTTTGCAAGTAAGTAGTTGAGGAGAGAGGGGGCTTTGTGTACAGCATATATAGTTCATAAGTTAGGAGCTTTAGAACTCGCTTTCTTAGAGTATAAAAATAAAATTCCACTGTTTGTTTGTCGTGAGGAGACAATTGAAAGGAATAAGTGAATATTTGTGAAGAAAGCGGTATACTAGTATACAGGTAGTTGGAGTTTAATAAATATATTCTTAAAAACTGAAAATATTCACCCTGCATTTGTAGAAAGGGGGATTAGGGACTGGAGATTGACGTATCCTTCTTGAAATTACGAGAGTAAAGCTTTTAGGAAGAAGATGAAGAGTAAAGGGGAAGGGAATATATGCATGTTTCCTGAAATTAATTTGCTAATGACTCAGTACTACTGACTATTCGCTTGATGTAGTCTATATTGGCATGTAATGGGATCCATACAGATATATATAAGCTAAATATATATGGTAGAAACAATGGTAGATGGCGTCTGCCTGTTTTTAGTAAACTAAACACATGTATATTAAATAAATTGAATATATTTCTTTAACATTATTATCTTGATAGACACTGGTAAAGTTCAAAGCGTAAATTTGCTTCACTACGAATATTTCCTAATAACAATGCATGTAAAGACATTTAAAACAATTTTTATGTATTAAAATTAAATTTGCGATCTTAGTAATATACCAAGTTTGGATTATAAGATTCATGCTGGAATTTTTTTTCAAATCAGTTAAAGTAACATTATATATTAAAACAACAATTTTAAAAATATTTTCATTTCTATAATTTTATTATAAAAATATAAGAATAGTCATTTTATTAAATTATGTAATATATTTCATTTTTAACCAACTTAAAATAATAACAGCAATTTAAGAAAACTTTAAAGAGATGTTTGTAAATATATATCTTTAATTTCATCAATTAAAACATCCGGTTTCTTGATTTAAATTTCATGAAGCATCCTAGTTACCATGTCAACGTGTACACTAAATCATAGATTTTATGAACATCAATAAAATCAACAGCAAATATATCTGTGTATTCCATTTGGAAGTTTTTTTTGAAATGCTTTTTTCACTGTATGTTAAATACACAGTTTCCTTCTAAACCAAAGAAAATGAATTATTTTTATATATTCTAATTTAGGTATATAGATCTATAAAATAAATGTATTATTTCCCTTAAATATAAATTATTATATCTGAGAAAACATAATTATACACTTTATTTGTTTATTTACAAAACTAATAAATAAACTAAGAATTATTCATATGTTATCAAATTAAATAATTTAACAAAGTAAGATGGTTATTGTGGAATGTAAATTAAAAACTTGTTTTATAATAGCTGTCATATATATGTAGTTAAAAAAATACAGTTAAGTCGCCATTGAAATATTCTTTAAAATATATCAATATCAATCGGTCTGCTTTTTAAAATGGAGTTAAATAAGTTGAATACTGGTTTTAATGAATAAATTATGCTTACTTTTACATCTCATTTTGTCATCGTTAGCAAACTACTTTAAGGAAATAATTTGTAGTTAATAATATTTGTTATCGTTCCATTCTACTCATTTCTTATATAAAGTTAATCCAAATACTGAAAAGACACGGATTAATTATAGATTATTAACATTAAGGCCTTCTACGTAATACATTATAAAATTTAAAAGAAAGATTTGCATTATCTCAGAATTTAAATAACCATAAATTATTTTCAATATTTTAGGTGTTGGACATTCCACTCTCGCGAAAGAAATTTAAAGGGTTGCTTAAAATATAAAAAAAGATAAAATTAGCATTTCCTCAGACGCCATTATTATTTTATATTCTTTTAAACCAGAAGTACTATCACAAATCCGAACATAATTTATTTTATGATATTAATATGCTAAGTAGTGTTTTTAAACAACAATTAAATAAATATATAAATATACTAAATGATGTCGACAAATTTTAATACGGCAAAATGCTAACTTTCTATATTAGAATATTTAAAACAGCGAAATGAAAAAAAGACGGAATACTGAAGAGCGAAAGGAAAAAAGACGAAATATAGAACAGCGAAATTAGAAAATACGAAATACTGAATAGAGAAATTAGAATATTCGAAATATTGAACAAATAAGTAAAATAAGACGAAATACTGAACAGAAAAGTAAGAAAACAATGAGAATTTTTAAATTCGTAAATATAATTTTTGTATCAAATACATACACTTACGAAAAGAAATCACTTTACCAAACTTTCTTTTGTTTATATATTTTGAATTTAATGTACACCTAAAACTGTAATCGTTCTAAGTAGGTACAATCTAATCGTTCAATTGAGAAGATATGTAGGTACATAGTACAAAACTTTAATTTTTAAATATACCTGCACAAATTTGGAGGCAATTCTGTCATTGGATTTAAAAATACTTAAAAAAAACTGCCACTTAGCATTTAATTATATTTTTAATTGACAATATTTTACAAGCACGAAGTATTAATACATTGGTATTTTATAACATTTAAGAGAAGGTTATTTTTAGCAATCGATTTTTTTAATTTTTGCTAAAAATACAATTAGGAGATATTTGTAGTAATGTAGGTATAATAGTAATAAAGTAGTAGTAAATAGCTATAAAATCATGTTTATCACAAGGAAGAGAATGAATATTTCTCACCAGCAGACTCATCACTGTGGTACAGAGAGCCGAATTCCGTGTAGTCCTTAGATTTAGAGAGAAGGTCGTAGTTTTCTGAGGGAAACGCATCGTCTTCTCTCGGCTGTGGACGAATGAAAACCTTCCCATATTCCAGCGTCATCGTGTCACCACCAGTGGATCTTGACTAAAAGAATAGCGTGAAAAGGATTACTCAACATTTTCATTAATTTAATAAATATTTTAACATTAGCATTTTTGCTGAATCAATCCAATGTATACCTGTCAAATTACGTCGTTCGTTAAGCATCGAAAAAAATTAATCATTTCGAATATAGGTAATTCATACAAAACGAAACTGACTAGATTTCTAAAGGCACTTTCATTACTTATAACGGCACTCTATTATGTATTTATTTATTTAAAATAAGATAAAATACCGAAAATAAATATTTACTATGATTCGAAATATTTAATTATCGTTCGTTAAAATATATTGGATTTACGTACCTAACAGTTATAAGTTTGACAATATACTCGCAAAAATCTCAGATTGTCATATTTCTTGAATATCTTTCAAAAGTAATGCATGAGATTATTCAAAAATCAATATTTTATAGTACCTAATTTATATTTTGATGGTATGACCATAGAGATCTCGATCTTATATTTCTATGGTTATGACTATTACTTGGAAACGAGTTTCAAAATCGATTAAGAATTAAAAATTTAAATAGCATAGTTTATATTTATATTATGCACATTGTTTTTGCATTAATAATCCTATATTCAGTTGTATTAAACCATCAATCTGAAATCTGTAAAAAGATCGATCACATTATTAATCGATAAATAATGACATATTTCCAAATAAATATATAGCATGACGCATTGTGTATAGAATTCCAAAAAAGAATTATATGCCAATATAAGCAAATGTATTTATTACAGTTATTTTATTATCTACACTCTATTATATACTAATATCTTATTCAAAATATGATTCTTATTGATATCATGATTGTATGTGCAGTACAGAATTTGCGCTTACATATATATAATATGAAGACATGTTTTGTACAGTTACTCCCATATTTGATGTTTATTCAATTTTGCTTCTATAACTCTATATTTCTTTTAAGTTTCAGATTGATCAAAGTTTAACTTAATTTAATCTATTCTTTTGTTTTCCATTTTCTGTCATCACTTTGAAAAATAGCGACACTGGAAAAAATTATTCCGTTTTTCAAGATTTCATAACTGTGCACGCTTTTTATTGAAATTTATACGTTTTTCTTCGAATTTGCAAAACGTTATTATAGAAATGAAACAAAACACTTGGCATTATGAGTAAATATACACGCATAGTTGGAACTCCTAATTTTAAAATATATATATGCATCTATAATATTCTGCATTATTTTCAAGCACAATTATTTCTAGTCCTTGAAATATACAGAAAAATGCCTATTAAGTTTCTTACCAAATGCATTGATGTGGATAGGTTGTTTTTTCGTTGATCCAATATTATTTCATCATAGGACGACATTTTATTACCATCTTTATTCGCTAAAATTAAAATTAAAATTAAAACAATACAATACACAGAGAATTAATAATATACCTTAATGTTATACATATATTATTCAAAATAATGGTTTATTTCTGACTTAAATAATAATAAAAATGATATACAAGTATATGTTAAAAATATTTAATAAGCAAAAAAAGACAATGGTCAATCATTGTTCGCCAATAAATCTCTTAGTTTGTAACCAAGCAACTGGCTTGATACATTCAGTTTAGATTACTTTTATTGATCCTAAGTTGATTTAATTTCTTTACTTTCATAAATGAAAAGTTCTTCGGAGATTTAATGAATAATGAAAGGTTAGGTTCAATAAAATTAATCAAAACTTGAGTGTGTGATGTCAGTTACTATATGTAAGTTACACACAAATAGACAAACCAATTTGATTGACCGTATTAGGCGCATGCCCTATTGGCATATTATTTGACAGTAAATATCACAAGTTTCTTAAATATAGGTTTTATTAAACATGTCCCAGGGATATAAGGTTTAAAGATATTTATTATTCTACTTTTCTGACACTATTTTTAAATAATAATATATTGTATAGGTAAAAAATCGCATTGGATCGGTGATTAACATTCAGGTGGAAAATAATCAAGTATCTCCCAATAATTCAAAAAACCGAAGTTCACAGTACTTACAAAGCAGAAAGTTAAATACTTATGCATATATAAGACATATTATACATTGTAGTATAAGATATGAATGAATGGAATTCATGGGTTACAGGTATATAATGGGCGATATAATGTACCTATTTATACAGAGTAAATAACGAAAACGAGAATAATCAATATTATGGGGCTTACAAGTATATCGTTAAAACTTGTTGTCTAGCTTATCTTTTAACAGGTATCACATCTGTAAAGTAAGTTAACTGAATATATTTATATGTATGGGTATGGCGGAACTATAGCTATTAAACATATTATGTGGTGAATATGTATGTACCAAATCCTGTAATTAATTAAGAATATTAAAGATGAATTATTCTCTAAAGCCAGAAATTCAAAGAAGGACTTAATAAGTGAAACTGGATTTAAAAATAATACATTTAAATGCATTGAATAAGCAACTATATGAAAGTAATTAGCAAATATCTTGCCTAGATTACTTTAAACTGAATTGAAATTTATTTTTATGATGTATATAGTAACATAACATGCGTATTAATATTATTTTATGTACTAAGATTTTAATTCTCTAAAAGCTGGTGGTTAGTCTAAATTAATTTACCATTTTTACATAATCTTATTTTATGACAGAAATATAATAAGTGGAGAACATATTCAATAAATGTCTAATTTTATTTTCACATTCAGTAAGAATTAAAAGTTCTGATTAAAAAGCACCCAAAAATAGAGCCAATTTTATACTTTATTCTAAGAATTTAATTTATATTTTGTTTAATAAGATAACCCAAATAAATATCTAGGCAACATTTACTTTAGAAGTAAGTTTAATTTTAAGCCAACTTACGTAACTCATATAGTAACCATAATTACTTCAATTACTAATTGAATTGATTAATTCGATTACTGAAACCTTAATGATTTAATATCAGCCTATTAAAATATGCATTTAATATTTATCTAAGATATTCCGAAATATATATTAACATCGTGAGCATCAAATGGAGATCCAGCTAAACTTATTGTTTTGAAATACTCACTGGCATGTCCAGATCCTTCTCTGACCCGTTTGGTGATCAAGAAGACTCCAATCAGCAGCAGGATCACGATGACTAACACAGCCAGTCCAGTGATGAGGATAATAACGATACTGGGGATGGCCTGATTGACGAAGCGGACTTTCTTTTGCCCTCCGAGCGAAGAGGAAACCACTTTGATCAACAGAAGTCGAGTCTCAGACAGTTCGGGGGAGCCAGAGTCCCGTGCTTCCAGATTGAGCATGTAGGAAGTCTGCCGATCATTCAAGTGCCGATTCAACTTCAACTCCCCCGTGTTTTGCTCCAGAAGAAAGTAATCCTCATTCAAACCGAGCCCCGAACCGGAAGTGGCAGCGCCTTCTTGACCGGCGCCCTTTTTACCTGGTGGTGCAGCGCCCGCAGATGTTGGTTGGTCACCAGCGCTGCTACCGGTACCCCAACGAGTTAAATTGCGTGGTAGAATTCGATACCGGATCCGCGCGTTCTCACCCGAGTCGTTGTCTGTGGCAACTACACGAGTTATTGTATTCCCTGGGACAAAGTCGAGCGAAACATTTACACTGTAGTGCGTTGAAGAAGGGAAGATAAACCGAGGCTTGTTGTCGTTGACGTCCTCGATGTTTACCATTAGAGTAGCGGTTGTCGACTTGCTAGGAGAGCCATTATCTCGAACTTGAACTACAAGACTTATTGTAGGCGTACTCTCGCGGTTCAGATGGCGTCGTACACTCAACGCTCCATTAGGTGAAAGATGAAAAAACTGAGCATTCTTGATCAGATGAAATTCGAAGTTCCCATTGCGTCCTTTGTCAGCGTCCGTGGCATTTAATTGTGCGACCACAGTTTGCAGGTGTGTATCCTCTGGAATATTGATCGGCTGTAGAGAGTTTTCGTCAAACTGAGGTGCGTTATCGTTGACGTCTTCAATCCAGATTGTTGCGGTGGCGGTTTCGGTAAATCCCTCCTTCGCACCTTTCTTGTCTGAAGCGATCACGTTGACGATGAACCGGTCCATCACCTCCCTATCGTAGACAGTTTTAGCGGTCAACTGACCCGTTCTTGTATCGATATCCACATATTTCTGACTCGCGGGATCAAGGGAGTAGAAGATGATAGCATTGCTTCCCGTATCTTTATCTGTGGCCCAAACCTTGCCAATCTTTTGGCCAATTGAGTTGTCTTCGTGCACTCTAAACTGATAGAATGGACCACTCGGTTGAAAAACCGGTTTATTATCATTCCTGTCGACAATGTATACAGTGAATTGCTGTCGAGTTTTCTGTGGATTTCGTCCCGTATCGGAACACTCAATTGTCACTTGATACTGACTTATGTCCTCCCGATCAAATGATCGCAGAGCTTTCAAACTGTAGACGCTCTCCAATCCTAAGCTTTCCAGTTGGAAGATCTCTTCTCCCTGAATGAGTTGACAATAGGCTCGACCATTGTCCCCCGTGTCTGGGTCAGATACTGCTATCGTAGCCACGACAAACTTTGGACTTGCATTCTCCGGTACTTCGATGCGCCGTGAGTTACTTTCTGATTCAATCGCAATATGTGGCTTGTTGTCGTTTAGGTCCTCCACTTTCACAGTTAACATAAGTTCCGTTGTGATCGGTCTGATAGGAGAATTGTCCCTGGCAATCACAAGAAGTTGATACTCAGGACTAGTTTCATGGTCGAGGAGGATGTTGTTGGAGAGTTCTCCTGTATTTGAATCAATTGAGAAGGTGGCGTGAATAATGCGTGAATTTGATCTTGCTAGTGCGTAGGTGACTAGGCCATTTACACCGGTGTCACAATCTGTAGCTTTTAGAGTTGTTAGAACTGTGCCACGTGGCAGGTTTTCCTTCACACGGATTACAGGCTCGACGTTGACGAATTTGGGGGCACAGTCATTGTCATCTTCAATGGTGATGTTGACAGTTAACGTTGCGCTCTTAAGGCTTCCATCGTAGGCGGTAACGTTTACTATGAAGTAGGGGGATTGTTCTCTGTCGAAGCTTTGTAGAGAGACGAGTGAGTGCTTCTTAATTACACCAGTCCGCTTCTGCATCTCAAGCTTGAATGCTGGGACACGCTTGTGTGAATTACCGCCACTCCATTGCGCGGTGATCTTGTAGGAAGAAACCGAGTTGTGACGTGAATCGGAATCGTGTGCCAAAGGCAGAGGTAGACTAACGCCCGGAGCTAGATTTTCCTTAATACTTCGGTAAATGATTCGCATAGAGAACTTGGGGGCGTTGTCGTTGAGATCTCGAATTGAAATAGCGAACGGGTAAAGCCGAATATTGGCCGAATTCTCACGGACTTTGACAATGAACTTGAGGTTGCAGTACAAATCACCAGAGACATCAGCGGGTCCAGTTGGACAGCAGAGCTTGTACGACGAACAGAGACTATCTCGATCAATTCGTTCTCGTGTCACAAGGTCACCGGTGGTTTCGTTAAGTTGAAAAAGCTTTTTCATGGCCATCCGTTTATCGTAGAATAGGAAACGAGTTCCCTGAGTTGGATTGAACCCCAGTTGGGAGAGTTCATTGGGAATTCTTGCCACTAGTGTTCCCACCGGTTTCTCCTCATCGATGGGTTGAAGTTTTATCAACTGAAGTTCACCGACGATGCTTTGAATAAATGCATCGATTAACATAAGCCTCAGAAAAAGTTGAGGATTACTTGTCCCCACCATCTCCACTAAGGTCACACACGGGTTTCTTTAAACGGGAAATTGTTTTGTTTCGACAGTGGTATCACCGCTAAAGTTTTACGTTGTTCCAGTACCTGCCACCAAGCTTCACTTCCACAGTTATTTCCTCGAAAAACAAGAATCTTCACGGGAAAAGTTTACGGCACACCACTGGAGCTGCTGGTGAGTTGACTTCGCACTGAAAGGAGGAGAGAGGATAGGAAAAGAAGAATAAAGAGTCGGTTAATATTCGCCGAGAAGAGTCGAACGGGTTAGTTATAAGGGGCGCCCACAGGTAAACAATTAGGTTGGTTGGTGTGGAGAAGCGGTGAGAAAACACAACGGAAATTATTATTTGCTCAAGTTTATCACCAAAAAAAAGTAGGCAAACCATTTTCAAAGGGGGATTTAGCTTGCTGTCTGTGTGCTTGCATATATATCGGTATAACGAAAAGAATTGTATTATAAGGAAACGATTCGGTTTGTTCCTGATTTGAATTTAAGTTTTCCTCCCCTCCCCTTTCCCCCCTCTTCCCTTATTCACTGGTGTGGTACAGCTCGCATCGAAGTATGTATTCTTAGAGCTAATAAAGCTAATAAAACCGATATTAAACAGTGAGGCGTATATGTTTCATGCATGTATATATTTAAAACATCTGATAATGAGGAAGAAAATTCTATGTGGTATGGGAAACTTCCCCAAATTTAAATATGCTAGGAGGCATAAGTTATCGAATCAGGACAGTTTGATTAATCTTTTATCTCTGTTTATGTTGTATATTTTTTGCCTGTGCGTCTAATTTACAAAGGTACCTAACATTTTTTTTCATCAATCGTGATAACTGATGTAAAACGTATCTTTTAAAATTTCAAATATTTTGTCGAGTAAACGTACATTTTAAATTTTAGATGGTTTTTAAGTGTAATTTATAAGTACTGTAATGAACGGACATTACGTGGTTTCAAATAAAGCAAATTTCACCAAAAGTACAATGTTTCTTATCAGATACGTATTTTAATCAATAATGCTTAATTTCATAGTTTTTAAATTTTTACATCTTTGATATTTTCTTTTTTAGTTAAAAATCTTTTTATTAATCGATCAGAGTCGTACATCATTCAAAATGATTGCCTTTAAGATCACGTATTAATTACGAATAACGTGCATGGTATGAATACTTGACTTGGGCACGATTCAGTTCAAGAAATACACGAAATAATTTTAGAAAATTTCAAAATCAGTTTTCAATCTTGTTTTTTGTTTTTCTGGAAAAAATACTAAAACGTGAGCAAACCACAATGAGCCTGAATAGTGTAGCACAAAGTTATGAATTAAACTCCCAAATTTACCAACAAGAAAGTCAGTAAGCAAAATCGCTCGCAATGCCTTTTTACAACAGTAATCCTTAGCAGTGTGCGTATTACGTATGGATACTTAAAGATCTCTATATCATCTTTCTTCGACTCTTTCGCCATTTCGCTTCACTTTTTTTTACAAAAGTTAGACATGCTATATTTTGGTGCTCATGCGCTGCCAGCATTTAAGTTAAGGTTGGTTCAAAATCCTCTTCTTCTGTCTTGTTCGCATAGTTTTAGCTCGGTTCGGGACTCCTTTCAGTCCCCGTAGAGTTTCTCCTTGGTCTTCTTTTCTGGATGAATGGCGAATGAAGAGACTTCTAGTGAAGAGGCGCCTTTACCTAGTTCTCTCCTTTCCTCTTCTCTCTATTCAAACCGAGAGGTACGCAAAGGGAAGACTGAATGTCAGCTTTTTGTTTCACAGTTCTAAGTTTCGGTGAGTTTATTCACCTACTTCCTTCATTGGACTTCGCTCCCCTTGATCGGAGTCCAAAAAACTTGAACAAGCGCATTGCATATTTTTTCTTTTTAAAATGAAATACAAGCTTCTCATGCCAAACGTTTAACAGCTTACATTACAACTCAGTTACTTGAATTTTGATATATTTTCAATCTTCGTAATTCCCTCATAAAGAGGTGCTAAACTTTTATAAATTACCCTCTCCGATACCCCTTAAAAAACGTTGAGAACTTTTAATCCTTGAAAATCATTCAAATTATATTTTCGTATAATCTTTCATCTATAATATTATCAAGTATTACTTTCATAAACTATTACACAACTAGTAACTATAAATGGCCTAATTGACCACAGATTCCCCCAGTTTAGCTATGAATCCGTTTTATGCTTACACTAAGAGTAATTATATTATATATCAGGAGGGGAATATACTTTAGCAGAATTGTATAAGGTCATCCTTGCGCTTATAATTAGCCACAATTGACCGATGAATGCGCATGTACAATGTAGGTATGTCACCGCGTTAAGTTCAATATACCTAGAGCGGTAAATAGTCTGTGCTTTTTTCATATATTATCGCAAATATAAGTAAAATACTAAGATCAATATAATTAATAGTATTTTGCAGACTACAAATGTGTTTTCAGCAAACTGTGCCAACATATAACTTGAATGGGCGAGAGTTTGTATTTGTACAGCTTTGAACTCTGTATTTTTTGACACATGGAAAACGTAACTGGATTACCTGACATTGAAATAATATCATATCACATATATAATACATGGTCGTAAATATATTCAAACGACAGAAAATGGAGCATATTTTAATTTTAATGACATTAAAATTTGCATTTATATTACGTTAATAATAAATTTTGAGCTACTGAAATATTTTTTATTTAAATATAGTTTAAAAAATGCATATTTTATGTAAATATTAAAGTTTAAATCATTTCATTATACTTTATTTATGCATTAATTATTATTATTATTTGATAATAGTAGTAATAATAATAATAATAATAATAATAATGATAATATAATAATAATAATATAATAATAATAATACTAATAGTGATATATTCAGTAATTAAGCTCATAACATTTTTCAAAACAATTTTATTACATGTATAAGTTAAATATAAATTACATAGCGTCGATATATTATAATATTGTGAATTTTATCTATTTCATAAATAGTACTTCTTTATATTTTAATTGATTAGAATAAAATATTAATCATTTAAAACTCAAATATTTAAACATTTTGCGACTAAGTTAGTGAGCCTAACATTTTATAAGACTCACTTTATGTAGTCACTTCTTTTAATTAAAAATAGCATCAACAGATATGTAAAAACAAAAATATTTCATTTTCCTAATTACGTCTAAACCTGGACTGTAAGCAGTTATACTTTTATATTCTTAGATTTGCCTGAACTTTTTACAGTAATAAAGGAGATCATAAAAACAGAAGGATCATAGATAATCCTAAAAAGATCGAGTGCCGCTATACCTATTTAAGGTTTAATAGCAGGTCAGGCACCCCGGTGCTACATCGACTATTTCCTATTTTATCATTACTTGTATTATAGAGAATACAAACTCTCTCTATAAAAGCGAAATTACAACAACTAGGTACCATAAAAACAGAACAGTCATTAATATTTTAAGAATGTATCAGTTTTACACATGTAATACATATTGTTCTTTGTTGTGAAAATTAAATGTAGTTCCGCAAAAAGTTCCAATGTGTATATATGTACCATGGTTAATTGTAGGAGTACAAAGAAGAACATTTATGGTTACTAGCACTAACGTATAACTTCTTATTTTTTAATTATAAGCTATATTTACATTGTAAGCTGTCCAATTTTCGAACAGAGAAAATTGATTTATTGATTTATAATTTTCATTATACTGAAGTCATTGCACTTTTGACAAAATTACTGAAAGGACTATCCTTTACTTCATTATGAAATGCCATAATAAATCGTAAATTGTCAGTCCAATTTAATAAGTTATATCACAATTGAATATATAGATAATATTTATCCAATGCATATAAAATAAATAGCTCAATCTATATAACAAGAAAAAGTGGTTGTCACTGAAGGCACAGTTACAAAATTAAATTAATGTGTAATTATTTTTGTAAATAACTTGTAATATTTCAAATGGCTAAGCTTTAATATATTCGTTTAAAACGAATGATTTTCTATAAAGGCATATATATACATAGATGAGGCTATCGAAGATTGTCACAATAATCATTTAGCTTGATTTCCTTGAAAGAGAATTAATAATTTTTAATAATTAATTTAAGATTATTTTTCAGATCTGTCTTTTGAAACTACTCCTTTATTTTATATTTGAATTGATAGAGAACCTATTATTAATGTGATTTTCTAATAATATGCATTTAATTCCTATTTATTATGTTTTTATAATGCTTTCTCAATTCACTTATGGGAATGATATTTATTTGAAATATATATTTCTTTCAACAAAGGCGCCAAATGTCTTGTGGGATTATATCGCAAACTAACAATTATACTTTTAAATCATTTTGCCTGCACTTATATTATATGTGTGTCTGTGCATGTATTACATATACATCGTTGTAACCCTCAATATGTATGTCTCACATATATATGTATTAATTTTTTCATAGCCAGTGCCTGCGCCAAGCTTAGATATTTTTCATTTACCCAACGCTCCTATAAATTACATATTATCAAGCGGTTAAAATGTTGTAATATAAAACTTAAACAAGAAAATTGAGAAGGCCCATGTTAAAAAAGATAACTGCTAAGCTTTCGAGGTCGTATTTACAAAATTGAATCCAAAAAATAAATTTATTGAAACATGAGCGAATAAAAAAATAGCCTTTAGGTATAAGTATTTGCAAAACACGTATGTATAATATGTAGTTAGTGTATATACATATAATATGTCTAGATGATAGATACAGATGGTACTTTCATAGCTTATTTGAAGGTGGTATTTTTAAGGTCACAGTCTGCCTAGATTTAAATTATATGTATATTAGCAATAATGGGTAATGATATATGTACGTTATATTAAAAGGTATTAATATATATACTGAAATCAATATATCTTGGTAAGATGATATCCAATAAGAAAAATTAAAAGAAAAAATGTTAGAAATCATATAATGATAGACATTTTAGTTTGAATTATATGTAGTTTCGTAATTTTATGTAAATAATAACGTTTTCTAATATCTTCTGAGCATAATATTTTAATAACTGTATATTGTAGGTTTTACCATTCATACATCACTTACCAGCTTATTTTTAATAACAATTTTTGATGTTAGATAACCATAAATACCAAACTATATTATGTTTAAAAAAACTTGTTTTTCATATAATGTGAAAATATTTTGCTCAAAATTTGAATTGGTGCTGTCCTTTTACGTCCGATTGTTAACCTGTGAAGCAAATTATAATTTTAATTGCCATTTCAATCTTAAATCAAGTTTATATTTACATAAACACAAAATCTGCATGCATTTAACAAATTATGGGGCTACTAATATATACTTTAGTTTATATCTAAAATTAAAGGGAATTGTGATCAGCACCAATGCGTGTATTATAGAACATAATTTGCATTTAACTAAATAAAAATATTTAAAATTATAAAAAAAACTTATATTAAAAACTTACTAAAAATATATCCTAGTAGTCTTTAATAAAGGACTAACTGATACCAATCCAACATTTCTAGTAACACTATTGCACAGAACATTTTATTAAAAAAGCTTTGCTGTTCTTAAAATAATTTCGATCAATTAAAAATGTTATAGATTCTTTTTTGTGACACCGCAGTAAAATCGGGACAAATCTCGGTTAATTTGCATTTGTTTGATTCCAGCACTCCATCACTTTTAGAAATATCAGGAAATAATTTCTTCTCTGAAAATATTTCATTAATTAAGCAACCTGTATGGTATATATATATGTTAATATCCACATACAAATATTAAATTAAATATGCAAAATAGGCATATGGTGTCAACAAGAAACAAAAATAAATTTGACAAAAATATTTTACAGAACTAAAGCTATGTTTATGAACGAACATGTGTTTACATTTTTTACACCACGTAAACTCAAACGGTACAGAAATACGCTAAACAATCAATTACACCAGACGGATAATATAGTTTACTTTTATGTGCAACATAATTTGTGTCGAAATGTGTATTTGTGGCGATCTGTGACGAAATATGAAGACATAATAATACTGTAAATATACTAGGAAATAGAAGTTGTTGTTTGTAGAAAAGAAGAATCATTAAATATCGGATGGAAAAATCAATATACGATAACACCAACTGAATAGGTACCCAAAGTGCATCATATTCCAACATGGATGTCGTAAGTGCATATTTATTAGACATATATATATATGGAAAGTATTTATGACTAATATGATAAAATGTCGATAGCTAGGGTATTTAGGTGAATTAAAGATTTATTAAAGTTGTCGAGATAAATAAATCAAATAATCAAATCGCAGACAAATTTTTGTGCTTCCAATGAGCAACAATTTTTATAAATGTTTAACTGAAAGATCGTTATACAATCATACGAGTTGTGGATTTACTTTTAAAGAGGAGATGTAATTTATCGGTTAATAGTTACAATTTTAACGATTTTATAGTTGCAACATATTAATGAGTGCATTTTCATAGACTCAAATTACTTTTGTATCTATATAGGTACCGGTATTACTTTGTAAAACCATAAAGATAATAAAAGCGCTTTTAAAATAATGATTTTTAAACATCACATTGTCTTTACATATTCTAGAACAATAGAATGAATAGTCGATTATAATAGCAAAATTATTATTATTTATTTTAGCAATAATCAATTATTGTGCAACATTGAAGTAGCTTATATAACAAGCTCATATACGTTAAAATACGTTTAAAATATTTACAATTATAATTTTTCAGTATTATAGCAATGAAATGTTGCTGCTTTGTTAGCCCACATAATCAATATCTAAATGACTACTGACTTATACAATATATATTACAATTATTATACATACACTGGATTACTTATAGGTATATATTATGTCTATTTAATATTTATTTATAAATCTGGAATGTACAGTTATTTAAAGAAATCGATAAATATCCTCTTATAAGCGTTAATAAAGTGTACCCAGTCACATATTAAGCAGCAATAAATCACGGACAACATATGATTTTGATCTTTTCATTCCACGAGTAGCCTTATAGTTCTAACGAGTTCTCCAAGGCAATTTTCCATACACCCTTTTCATACGTATAGTTTATACGTAGTTCATACGTATATAGTTTCATATTTAACATCGGCTAACTAAATACCATATACCTACGATGCATGCTGCTTAATTGACTGAAAATGAGTATATCATATAAAGAGATGTTTTTAATGTGCTTTCCTATTTCCTTTAGCTTAAAACGTTGCTCATCGAAAGCCGAACCTGGTTTATCGAGACTGAAGGGGAAAACCAGTGACCCAAATAATGCTAACCCAACTCAGATGCTACTATAGAGGAACCATTTCAAATCCATTTATGTGTTGATTTTCCCCTCATATTTCCTATGTTAAGTCAAGATTAAACTCTTTGGACTAAGTAGGATATTCCACAGGATATTATCTGTACTTCTGTTTAATTACTATATAGATATTATCGGCATAGATTTGGTTCTAAGTTTATACTAATTGTCTTAATTAAAAGGTGAATTTTGGAGATGGTAGCTTGATGCAATTATCATGTTATCGTGCAAAAAATCAAAATATAGTTAATGAGTAGTGATGCACTTAACTGAGCGCTTATCTCAAATTTTTAGAAAAGAGAAAGTGGAAAGAGAAATGACGATTAAATACAAAAATAATCTGTCGAATTAATAATTAATTAGACCAATATCAGCTGTTATAGGTTTAGTAATCTGAAATTATATCAGAAATATAAAACACACAACTGTCATTATACGTACAGATGAAGATCAGATAAATTGGTCTATTTAATTATGAGGTCTTAATATACTACTACAGTCTGATTATTGATCGTGACATTAAAATATTTAAATTCTGAGAAAGGAATGAAATTTGCGGATACGATTCTCGAAATATTGAACAATTTGAAGGTACTCGTTAAAAGTAGAGACAATGTATTAGTATAGCTAGATACCAATAGTTAAAACCGAAAGCAGATATATACAAAATACAAATAACATACAAGAAAGTTTAATTATAAAAGTATAAACAAATTTATTCATAATTGTATTTGGAACATCAAAGTACTTAAACAAATTATTCAATAATTTAATTGAAAACTTTGAATATATTTTCTTTAACCCTATCCATACAATACTGGGTCTTTTTTAGGCATCTATATCTTTGTAGTTTAAACTTCCTAATAGAGTCGAATTTAGATACTTTGCATTTAGCTAATCGAAGAGGTTTTGTAACAAATGCTTTGTAAAAATCGCCAAAAACATTTTTTAAATCAAAACTTTGTAAAAATGTATGTTTTTATCATTTAAAAAATAATGATAATTCAAATATTTTTTCATATTTTCTGCTAGAAAACTTATTTTTATTATGCTTTGTGAATTATTACATGAAATTAATCGATACTAGAACCAGCGTTTCATCCATTTTGAGAGAGACATGCATATTTTTATAGTAAGTGCATTTTTAGCGTGTGGTCACATGGCCAGCCATTTGGGGGAACACTAATGAATATTACAGCGCTAAGAGTTCTAAAACTTTATTTTGGGAAAAGTCATAGAAGACAAGATAGTTTGTTCATTTAAAAATAACTGTAAAAGTGCGGATATGAATAGTGTTAAAGAAATGTTTCGAAAATATATATTTTAGAGTTTAAATCTATCATAAAAATATTTGTTTTGACTTCTGCCTATAATGCAATAATTGCTTAAATCACCATATTAACTATATTTCATATTTCATAAATTGTAAAAATTTAAAAAAAGATTATAAGGTCTATATGAATAATTCTGGTTTACTTACCATATGCAGTTTTTGAAGAAAGCGAATTAATAGCAGATATATGATAGTACAAAAAATTGCAATTATAAACAATCTAACACATGATAATCGTCAAGTTAGTAAAACGTGATACTTTGGCAATAAAATTCCTTACAGAGGTACAAAATTTAATAAGAAAAAAATCCTCAAGTTGTTGCGCCCGCAAATGCCAAATGCGGATTAGCCTGATTGGCCGCCATATCAGCCAATAAAAATACAGGAGGAAAATGTTTGATGTGTAACCTTTAAAAACAAAATTGTAATGTATTAAATTGTTTTGGAGATATGCATAAAAATGTCATGTAAAGTTTCATTATAACATTATTAGTAAAAAAAATTATTCAATACTACTGTTAAAAATAAATTACACTTTTTGAAAAAATTTTTTCATCTGCAAATATTTGATTTTGGAAGAAATACTTAATATTTAGGTGAAGTATTTACTATTACTATTTATTATAAAATCCTTTGTTTCATTGTGACAGCAATTTAATATCGGGCTATGTTTCTATGTCTACCTATAGCATTAAAAGTAAGGTGATAGAGGGGGGAGGGGGTTACTACCATCCCAAGTGCGAAATGGGTCCACTTCACTCTTGGAAATCTCATGCCAGTTGTAATTAACTTAGTTTCTAGAGGTTACTTTTCTAGATCTTTAATAGGCCTGGTTGACCAAGTTAAAACAACAACGTGTAGTATCATTAATCACAATTTTCCTTTATCTAGTTACACACCGTTTTATTATATCAACTTTTATTGTTATTGGTAAAATTTGGATATGCTATATTCTATTTATATAATAAATATGCATCAATTTGAAATTTCATAATTAACTTGTTAAAAAGCCAATAAGAACTTGAAATGTTATAGCAGAAAACGAAAAGAATGATTTTGAATTTTGCCACCTACTTCGTTGCATAGGAATTATTTTATCTATTTACTATAGGTTTAAAGGGTTAAAAACAAAATTAAAGATTAATCGCTAATTGTTAATTTTGGTTATTAATTCATACAGACTAAATTAATTGTCCGATGTATATATGTAGTTCGTTACATTAAAATACGGAATATTAAAATACATTTTAGAATCTAGATTTGAATAAAGATTAAATCATTAATGTTCACTAAAAAAATCATTTTACAGGGAGGGGGTTATAGGTACTTTTCATTCTGAACTCTAAGAATTCAATCTTGTTAAGTAAAGTACATTATATGTATCTAATATCGCTAAATATGTGAGTTATGTAAACTGTCGATTCTAAATCAAAAAGTTTAATTTAGATTCAAAATAAACATATAAAAAACCCTTCCTTAGAAAAAGTAAACACATTATTTAATATACTGCAAACATATTGATATGACTAAGAGAATCGTCATGGATGTAGACGTCAATAAAAGAAGATTGGAATTAAACAAACTTTGTTACAAGGACCGGATATTGCTATTGGAAATGAGACTTGCCTTCCTGTTTCGTGGAAAAATATCCCATGGTTTAGCTACACATATAATATGTAACGTCTTCTGTAAGTTCACAACATATTGATGACACTTTCTACTTTTTGTGTAATATTATTGCGAGTTATTAAAGTCTATATAATCACTGGAGTAGGTATAAGAGATAATTTGGAGTCAGTTGTTTTTCTCGTATGACATGTGATGAGTGTAGGCTACAGAGACCAAATAGTTACATGGAGACACATCATTTAAAGCTGGAAATATTGAAGTCAATTGCAATCCTCATTGCCGTCTTCTGAAGAAGCCATCAAGCAGGCAGGCAGAGCTCTCTAAATCTCATTTTAATAAGATTGAAGTCTTGCCCGCATATTTTGGATGTAAGATATGGTTTCTTGTGGCACATACTTGTACACTTAAAAACTCACATATAATAATTAAATTATTGAGTAAATTATCCGATAACTATGTTTTTAGTTTTTTTGCGCAGATGCGGTACTAAATTAATCCGACAGAAATTTTTATTAAAGTAAAATATGCTTGACAAGATTAAAAAAATAACTAAATAATTACTTCGTAATTTAAGATCTTTATTTTTTTTTAAACAGAACCAAGCTTTCAATATCAAACCAACCGTGTCTTATATCTTACACATGGTAAAAAATGGATGAAAAAGCAGTACATAGTTCTTATATATACAAGAAGTTGAGCGTCAATGAAATAAAATACTTCATAAAAATATAATAAATACAAAGAGTAAGTAGAAAATGTATGTAATAAGAAATTTGGCTATACTGCCATTTACATTAAACTTATCTATACCAGGCTTTTTTGCACATCCATATCCCTGAGCCCCCCACCCATTCCCCACCCCCACTCCCACCCCGCGCTTCGATACACTTTTTGAACTTCTTATTAAAGTAGAATTTTTCAACTTTACATGTTTATATTTAGGTAAATATAGGTTAATTTTAATCATTTTTTGAAGAAAAAATCGATTTAAACAAAATATTTTCTGCAAGAAAACTTATTTATATTGTACTTCGTGAATACACTTTGTACTTACATATAACTAATCAGAGTTTTGTTGATTTTGCGAGAGATAAATGCAAGTTTAATCTCTTAATGCAAGTACTAGTGCATTTTTAGTAAAAAAATTATTCGCTCATTTTAAAGAAAAATGACATTTTTTAGAGTTGATTACGTGACCAGCCATTTGAAAGCAAAATAGTGAATATATAGCGCTCAAAAAGTTGTAAAACTTTATTTTAGAAAAGGTCACGGAAGCTTACATTGCTCCATTTGTTCATTTCAAAATCACAGGGAAGGTAAGCCTTTATTAAGGGGTTATAAAATCTAGACATTTATTGAGTTATCTATATAGTAAATAGTAAACGAAACTTCAATACCACGATTGACTTTAAGATTATCACATTTGTATTATGTGGAAGAAGAATTAAAATCAATGTTACAATTACAAAATAAAAGAATGGAGAGCGAGAGCTTTGTTAGGATTCATTTTTTAGATTTTTTCGAAAATAAAGAGCTTAAATTGTCAAGTGTATATTGAGTTTTATAGGCTATAAAAGAAAACATTTCGGCTATTTTTGTTCAAGATTTATAAACTTTTTAAAGTTTCATTATGATAATGTTTTTTTCTATTTCTACTATTTTCAAATATATTTCTTAAAAATGTCCACGTTTTGAATATTATACAAAAATATGCTGCTGATAATTTTATCTGAAAACGTTTTATTAAATATTAGGATGAAAGTATGTACCTATATATCACGAAGCAAAGAAAATCTGATTGCAAAACTATAAAACTATAATAATTGTTGATTGCTAGTTTAATTATATAGAACTATTCAAAACTTTCTACGCCTAATTTATACTGTTCATGAGAGTTCGGCACTTTTCTGTTAGTTTTATATTGTTTTCGTAAAAAGCGGATTCTAGATTTTAAATAATGTTATTGTATTAAGTTTAAAAATAGAAATTTCAGCTATTAACAACACCGTGTTATAGTTTATTTATTTATTTATTCTTATAAAATGTATTTATTGGTTTTGCATCTCAATCTATCTATCGGTTATATAATTAAATTAATTTAACGTTTGCAAAATTAGATCATTTTTTTTAAATAATGTAATGCGCAAATATTCATATCTATTGTGCTATACTTAATCTATTTTCTTGATCGGTAAGTACATATAAACATATTTATTTCTCAAAAGTTTGACATCTAAAGTAACTTATTATAAAAAAATATCTCAATTCAATTATTACAAATTTAAGTCATATCTGTATGTATTTAAATTTTGCTATTTCGATAACATTATATAATAATTTATGTAAAATATATATATGTACGTCTATGTATATACAGCATACATAAATTATTGATAACATTACACATTTGCTTGATTACAGATATTATGATACCGAAAGAATATAATATGGAAACTACGCATTTTATAACTTTTGTAAATCAAAATAAATACTTTTCAGTCGGGTTATTTCTACTTATAAAATTGGACATTTTTAAACATGTAACATGTGTATATTACACAATGAACCAATGCCCCCATTATACATTAACTTTAAATATCTAAATACATGCGTAATAGTTCCAGCCTGTCATACACAGAGTTCTGGTTGACCTGGATTTGAAGACTAAATAATCGTTTTAGAAGAAGTATCAGTATAGAGGACAGATTAGGGAACTTATCTTGATATTTAATTATATCCCCAGATCAGAAATGGGTATACTGTTGTACGTTTAGCAAAGAGAGTACAACTTATATTAAGCGTGTGTGTAAAATAGCCCAATGAGAGATTTTGATGTCTGACAACCACTGTAGTCTCGTGTCCATGTTGACTTTTAATCATTCTCGTCACTACGCAGTTATACCTTCTTAAACCGCCAAAACACACCGATATTTCCCGAGATTATGCCTTTTCACTAGTCTTATACAAACCTACTAACAGCATAATATACCCTTCCTTTTCGTAAATTTCTATATGCTTAAATTTCTAGGGATAGGTAAAGAGGCAAATACTTGTGCTAGCTGTCAGTAGGTAATCATCATACAAAAATACCTTCTCTGAATGATACTTGCTGTTTCTGCTTTTTTATTTAATATATGTAGAGATATAATTCTCCTGCTGCACCGAAAACTTTCCTTGCATACATTAAACAACAAATATTAACCTCCATGCCTAACTTTTATGCTGTATGTGTGTATTCTTTACCGATATAATATTATACAAACTAACTGCAGCGCACAACTTTCGGACACGCGAATCAAACTCTATTGATCCCCACGAGGAAGTTTGGGAGGTTAGACCAAAATTTGGAAGCCTGAAAAGGAGTGTGAGGCGCTGGGATTAACATGATTTCTTGCACCCATGCGGTGCTATAGGTGAAGCTCAGGGGAGAAAATTAGCTTCATCATCAGTTTCTTCCTCAAGATAACTGACTTAGACTTTATGTAAGCTTTCGATTTGATATGCAAATCATTTTCTTCCTCGCACTTAACGGAACGATAATATTCCCTCAGCTGTTGAAACTAAATATCTCTTTTTAACAATATTCAGCTGGAGAATTTAATCATCCTTTTTTGGTGAGCGCAGTGATATAATACCTAAGCTGCATGTAAAAAACATTACTTAGAAGTTGGACGCATATTTGATTTCTTCATTTCAGTAGATGTACATGTTTTGGATTACTTTCAATTTATTCATATGACAATAATCAATTCTACTAAAATTACAGGCTATACTTTACAATCAAAGTCGAAATACTATCAAAATTGAATCCCAGAAAATAATTTTCTTTATATTTATTCGAATTATTTTCTATTTCAATGGAAATGTGTAGAGATATGGTTAAAAGTCCATTTAATGCAGAAACTTCATAGAGCTTTTCTGGTTGTAAATTTTGAATATCATGAGATATTTTGTTCTCCATAACTTATCCTATTGGACGGATTATTGAAATATGCATTGTACATAATATAGTAAATTGATCTGGCTTTATACACCTACATTCCATTCCATAAATACTTGTATACAGCATATAAAATTAACATATACATCAGATTATTCGCTTTAAAAATCTTTAGTTGATGCAAACAATATTAGATAATGTTATTATTGAAAGATACAATAAAATATTAGAAATTAATATTTCGGGAATTAAAACTAGTCAAATGGTGAGCCAAATTTAAGCCACCATTTTTAGTTTAATTTTTACAATTTTGGACACATACTTCGAAATTTCATACTATATACAGGTATGTAAGGTAATATATATGTATATATATGTAACATATAATATATGTAGGTAATTCAAATATCAGAAGAAAAAATAAAATTAATTTGTTCCAAAAATCTCAATTTTAATGTTATACCAAGCATAAAAAGTTTATGCTTGCACAAAGATAGTAAAAAAGCTCAATATGAAATATAATAACTAAAATGTACAAATTGTACGCATACTATATTTTGGATACAATTTGAAATGCTAGTAATAATAATATATTTATGCACAAAATCTACATAAAGTATTCAATTAAGTACCGGTAAAAATTAAAAAGGAAAGAGGAAAGTTTTAAGCTTCCTTTTGAAGAGAGAAAAGTATTTTATGCTTTAAATGTTGTGATTTATGCTTATTCCACACACATGGGCATGCTCTACAGAGAAGGCACCACTGCTGGCATTGATTTTTGTGGTTGTTTGGTGGAGTTTGATGCCAGTCTGCGATCTGAAATGAATACGGCCCGATGACGATGAGATGGACTAAAAAGCTCTTTAAGGTACACAGAAACGTTACCATGAGCGTAGTTGTGTGTCATACAGACAAGTTTGAATTGAATGCGCTTTGCAACCGGCAAGCAATGCAGGTCTCTGATTGCCTGAGAGGTAGGGGCTCTTCGCAGTAGTGCACATACGAATCGAACGCATACATTCTGCACTCTTTGGAGCAACTTGAGCCGTGATGCAATTACCAATACCAAAATTGCGTTGCAATAGTCAATTGTGGAGATTACAAATACGTTGATTATCGTTTTTTGCGGTGTCGACTTAGTCAATGCCTTGTTGGATGCAATAAGCTGCTCGAATGAGCGCAATAGCTAACGACAAAGATTATGTATGTGTCTGTCAAAATTTAGTTATGAATCGAAGGTAACAGCGAGACTCTTTATGAAGTTTGATATTTCAAGTTGAACTTCGCTTAGGGTAACATGTGTTACTGATACTGAATCAAGACGAATTTTAGTTCCGAAATAAGAAAATTTTGGTTTTGAGGCGATTACAGTTGAACCACTCGTGAATGTGGTAGATGCAGTTGACTAATGAGACAAGATTATCTTCAGATTCAGTGCATTTGAATGAAATGTAGATAAAAGTATCATCAGCATAGATGTTGTGCTGTAAATTGTGCGCAGATATTATATCGGATGTCGGTGCACTGTAAAGAGAATATAAAGTGGGTCCGAGAACAGGCCCTGTGGTACACCGCAAGATAGAGGGATGAACTTGGATCTTTGACCTGTCATTTGGACACATTGAGATTGATCGAACAATTATGACTTAAATCATGCTAATACAGAACCTTGGAAGTTGAACCGAATTGAGAGTCTGTCAAAGAGAATCTCGTGGTCAACTATGTCAAAAGTAGCGCTGAGGTATAGAAATATGACACATGATACTAAGTCTGAGTTTTGATCAACTGTCAAATCATTATTTAGTTTGATCAGTGCAGTTTCTGTGAAGTGATCTAGACGATATGCTGATTGGAAGGGAGGGTATAAATTATTCAAAAACAATTTTTTTATCTTAGTTAGCTAGGTACCATGCGTTCCAGAAATTTCGACAGAAAGGACAGGCTAGATACTGGACGATCGTTTTTTTATATTCTCTTTTAAAATTCTCTGAGATAAAATTTCTATATCAGTGGAGTAATTACTGGTTGCTTCTCAAAGGTTGGAAAGTAGCCATTTTGCAGTGATGAATTAATGATACGAGCGGATTCAAGAGCGGGTGCGAGATGAACACGAGAAGATTTGATCAACCAAGTGGGCGGGATCCAGAGAGCACGAGTTAGGCTCTGTAGTAGCTAGAGATTTTTCGATTTCATTTACGGAGAGTTCCACAAATTGACTGAATTTGATAGTTGATGCATTTTCTGTTGGAAGTCGACTGCAGGTGGGCCTAAATTCGTTGCGAATAGAATTTATTTTTCGATGAAGTAATCAGAGAACTTTGAAAACTCTCTAAAGGAGAGTCACAAGCTATTTTTTTAGAAAAACTATATCTAGTATACAAACAGAGTTTTGTTCTTTCAATAAATGTTACTTAACATTAATTATTTGACTTATATGTATATCAGTTGTTTTCAGGAATTTAGAGCTATTTTGCAATTGTTTACCGTTTTCTGAGTCTTTTAATCACGCTTAGCTAATTTACAAATTAGAAAACTTAGCAATACATGTATGTATGTAGTTACTATAGTATTTTATGTCAATCAATATCAGAAATTGTTTCAACTGTTCGTTATATAATTTTCCATTTAGTTTTCCAATTTTATAACATGTAGGTAATAATTTGTTTCTTTAGAAAAGACTCCAGTATTTTCAAAACTTTCCTATCTACAAGTTTCGATAGGTAATAATCTAGGCTTCAGTTCATCTGTACTTCTTTCGAGATATCTGGAGGAATAGTTAGCTAAAATACGGTTCAGCATAAGTTCTCTGTAAACACACCCCTAAACATGAAAATCACTCAGATGCAGTCAGACTATCACAAAAAATGGTAGCATCATTTTATAGACATGGATGGGGCCCACCCAGTTGCCAACTGATAGCTCGGCACCTTGATTAATGATGAGTTGCCAATATTCCTGTCTATGTTGTTGTGTGTACGTATGTACGTCATATGAAAGTATCAATGTACCAACTATATCCTTGTAAAGTACTTATAATCAGGTGTATAATCTGCGCTTAAATTCTACAGACATAGTCATCCACTATACACTGGGATGTATAATGCTAAATATTTCGACGTCTCCAGGATTTTATAAAGTTTGCTACACTTATCTATAATGTATGACTTTACGATTGGACATTAATTTATAAAGAACCTCTCTAAATAAACTTTATATATAGAAACTGCCATATATATATACTTATGCTAAAGTATGAATCAATGGTTTTTTAATATTTCAAATGAACAAATTCCCTAGATATTGATTAATTCCAAAACTTATTAGAAGTTTATAATAAAATAATAGTAAGTTTTTCTTGATATAGTGGAATATTGTATTTAATAATTAGAATAATTATAAATTAGCGTACCTATAATTATGTCTAAGTATCAATAAACGTACGTAAATGTACCTATTTTTCAAATATTTGGTCTGAAATAATTAATTTGAAAATTATTATTCATTTCGGAATCAATTTAGTTTTAATTATAGAATGAGAAAAAACTTAACATTTAGTTTTAGTTTTAAAATATAAAAAACTTAAAACATGACCATATTTTTTAATAATTGAACTTCCAATTAGTTCCAAAGGAGGAGATGGATTATACAACGGATTAAAAGTATAAAAAGTTAAAACTATACCGATTTTTATATATTATAAGTATGTACAGTCATAAAAGTTGTGGATATATTTGAGCCTAGTTTTATTATCCATTTATCTAAGCATAAAAAATTGCATGTGTAAAGATATTTAAACAACACCAAACAAAGTTATTTAAACAAATTTGTTAAACAATTTCACCAATGATGCTGAAAAGTATTTCAATAAACTTAATGCAAAGAATATTATGTTGTCATTGCAGCACTATCATTTGAATACATTAAATGACACTTTCCAATCATGCAATACAAAATTCGGCTTCAAATCGAGTTATTCTGAAGTGCATTGTGTTGTTTTTGTGTTGTCACAATATTTTAAAAATATTTGAAGCACAACGACTATTTTGACGAAAAATAACTTATCTGAGGCGAACAGGAACTTTAAAATACGACTCTTCAAGAAGCTAATGTACAACAACAAGGCCAAAGAAGATGTCAAAATCTTTTCCAAATTGTCTTTAATTAACTTTATCGTATGTGTGACGATCCTAAACAATTTTACCTCTTTTGCTCTACATAAGTATAATTAAGCTGTTTTTGACATGAACAAGGTGTCAAATATCAAATTTAAATTAAATAAAAAAACTTAGTTAACTTTTGCGACAATTAACAGGTGTGTAAATATTCTTTTATAAATTAATTATTTGAAAATTGATTTATGTATTCCAATTGAAGAACAAATGTTATCGTAAAATTAATTTCAGCATACAATTTTTTTAAATCAGATATATAATTTATAGGATAGTATATATTCAAATGTAAAGCAAAAAATCAGAACATGATTGTTCATGTAAGTGTTTAATATTTGTTAAAAATAAATACACAAATTAAATATTTTTTAAATAACAAATTGTATTTTCCAACTTATAAATGAAAACACGCCTAAAATAACACATAAAAACAGTAAAGCTGTATCCAACAAATCGATATTTGAAAAAGAAACGTGTTTCTTTTAAATAGATATTCTGAAAAAGTAATTCATTCTCTATTTAATTAATTAAGTTCTATTTTTATTGAACTTATATATTGAGCTACATCTGGCAAAATGCTAATAGGTTTTAATGCAACGCTTGCGTGTTTTAAAATATGCAAGCAAATTCATGCAAATATATGCAAAAGGAAAAGGTCATACAAATATTATTTACCCTTGTGAGCAAGTGTTTATCTGTCTTTTACATTTGCTCAGAGAATTTCCTTGTAAGCAAATGCTCACATGTAATTACTATTTTTTAAATTCACAGAGTAAGAATGGTAAAATTTGTCACTATTAATTTGCTGAAAGTTTCGTGTTTCTTTTTCATTATTCTACCCTTCTACCAAAAGTTACAAAAATTCGTATTATTCTAAAAAATATCGCTATACTTGTTCAAGTAGTATAAAAATATTAATAATAATATACAAAATGATATAAAAATTCTTATTTTTTAAATAGGTTGAATTGAAGCGAAGATAAATAAGAAATAATCTATGAATAAAGTCTTGCAAAGCACAGATCGTATATAATTCAAATGAGATTATTATTTGTAATATCAGATTTTCGTTACTAAAAATGCTAGCGCTATCATTAATCATAGTCTATATTCCCATTATCAGCTCTAACCCAAACAAATATAACGCCAGTAGCGGTCCCAGGGGGGAGCCTGGAAATCTTGGCGCCTTTTTAAAAATGTAACAATGACTATAAATAAGAAACACCTTTTTGTGACAAAATATGCGCTTGTTGCCTGAAAATAGTCCTCCCTTTTCTATCGTACTTCTACCTTTAACTTTGTGCGCTCCTACAAAGTATTGTGCTCCCCTAATAAAAAATACCGGGACCGCCTCTGATTGCAGCCCATTAATTCCAAATTACTAAAACAGAATATATAGACCAATTTAAGAACAAGGGAAAATTTACATTATACTTAATCACTTCCTTAACTTAACTAATGCCACGATTATTTGAGTCATACAAATTATTTAGTTTGAAATTTTAGAAGTCACCGTTAATGGAGATTGAGTCACCATATAATATAATCATAGTTTACATTTATAACTCTAAGGATCACAACTTTATTTCTCAACATCAAATCTTCAGTGAATAAAATTAAACGACATGCAGAATAATTAAAAGATATTCAGAAACTCCTATACAACTGTATAACACAACGTAATCAAATTGCAACATCCCACAAATATAACATTAACATATTTATCAGAATTTAGACAATTACCAAAAGTAAGCAAAATTAGGTCTCTTATACGCAGAGTACGTTGGAGAGCCTCTGTGGTGAACCCTTTATCCTGAGCCAACAGCATTGTGAGGTAGGGTGGTTGGTTCCTTTTTTTATTACTTACTGGGTGGACAGAAGGGGAGCATTAGGTTGTGAATCTGAACAGAGGTTCGAATCTGGGACAGCATGGTAAGATAGCTCACTAACAATTGGACTATCGCGCATACTTATGTTGCACAGTATCAATTCAAACGCAGTATTTAACTCAATAAATACAACATTCAAAGCACATTCAGAGCAATGAGTTAACTGCTTGCTATCTTTAAATTATAATGCTTCTAATTTCATTTATGCTATAAATAATAAGATTAATTTTTTTAAATTTAAGTTTAAAGATAATAAGTAGAGAATTTTACAAAATGAAAAAGTGTATAGACAAAAAATATACATATATCAAGAAGAAAATTCAATGGATAACTTTAGTTAAATAATTTAAAGCTTAACATTTCTTTTAGCATGGTTATTATAATATTCGCTTATTTTAAATGATAGAATTAAATTAGTAAAAAATCATAGCATTTCAGATCTATTAAAGTTGTTCATACATAAATATTTAATATATTGTTCTTATAAAAATATGCTTCTCCTGTCATAATACCACTAGACAGAGCTATACATAATATTTAGTTAAGAAACTAAAGTCACACTGACGAAGAAGGTGAAATAGAGAATATACTTCGATTATCAAGCTATTATACTTTTTAGTTCACAGGTTTTTAATTTAAATCTACATATAGATACACTAAATTCTGGAAAATAATTTATAACTCCATAACTACTATTACTAATAATATAATAATTAGCCATATATATATTTTACAGTATATTAATAAAAATCTTCTCATTATAATAAAAACAGATATAACATCAAACATTTAAAAAAATTAGTAAAATATTAAACATAATATTTCTCTTAGATTTTGTTAGTATACTAAGTATGTATGCTTGTTATGTAACTATGTAAATCTGCATATATTATGTTAATCAAGTTATTTGAAATAATAGACATTCTATAATTATAAATTAGTTAATAGATTATATCAGCTATAAATAATAATTATTGGTATTGCTTAAAATTATTTCATTATCATTACTCAGTTGTTTCTATCTAAACTAACTTTCATTAATTATTCTAAAAATTTTGCATTGAAACAATAAATTCAATGATTAATATATTTTATCACTCTAGTCGCTTCAGGTAGACGTAAATAAATTTATGATTTTTCTCATGACTTTGCAAATCCATGACTTCCCTCCGAATGAGAGACTTAGCCGCCCTGAAGGACACCAGGACCCATATGGGGCCCATAATCGTTCCGCGGGTGAATAGTGACCTCTCGGACTTCCCTGTCTGTGGCATCATTTCCATGAAGGCCACAGTGACTGGAAATCCCTGGATGACCACAGTGCCCTTCACCCGCATCAAAGAAAATCTAAGCGGCCACTATAGCGATGGCGAGCCTTCCTCGGAGCTTCTTACGAGTGTTCGAATCCGGAAGTCGCAAGGTCTTCACCAGTACTGTGGCTGTTTCATAACGGACGACGGTGTTGAAAAAAGGGAAGCCGGACTCCAAGCGGAGAGCCTCAACTGGGGTCGACGGGTAGAGTCCAGTGATTTGTCATTTGTCTCAGGCACTTATTCTGCGACTGGTCAAGCATTTCCACCGCAGAGTTGGAAGTGCTTCCAGCCAAGGAAGCCATCCCGCTCTACAGTATTTGACTGTGCTCAAGAGGAAGTCTGGTACACTCGCCAAAGAAAGTTTCCATTCCATCCCACTCCCGGCTATTTAACGGCCCCAGGACGCGACTTGATGCCACGAATGTAATGGGGGAACCCCCAATATGTCATCAAGATTATTCGCTTTTGCTACTTCACGACAATACAAACATTTTGATTTAACACTCAATCTTACGTGAAACTGCCTCAGATTTAAAAGAGTGTTTGAAACCAGAAACATTTTTTGTTTTTATCACAAATAAAGCGCACGTTCCCCTCCCAAGATTATTAATAAAATATGATATTTCTCAGTAACAGATTTTATCAGAATTAGATAACACTATTCACGTTGACACAGTCTGCCGGTACAGGTATAACATATGATTAATTACTTTAAACTTTAACAACAGTATGTTTCCCTATATAAATCACACAGAAATATGATCAGTTATAGTGGAAGACAGCAAAGAGACATTTGGAATTCAAAATGCCAAAATGTAAATATTTATGAATCTTTTTTATAATAACTCTTACAAAATAAACTCAGATATTGGTTGCGATTCATTAGTAAAATATCATCTGTAATAATATTTTTTTCAGAAGAAAACGGGCCGGGAAGTTTGAACTGATAATTATTTGGCGATTTTAGTATTCACAGAACCTCGTTTCGGACAGCGATTGGTCATAGTAGCAGGTGAGACCTCGACAACACCAATAAACACTGCAAACTTCACCTTCTTTTGCACATTCTGTAATCAGAAAGAGGGATGACGAAGTACAGATGATGAAATAAACCAACATTTATAGACTTTAAGGGCAAATTATGTAATATTTTGTGGCATCTGGCAAAAGATATTGTACAGTTCAAAAACCATTATATTATGCATTTAATCTACATAAATATTTAAGAAATGTTTAAATAGAGAACCACTAGAAAAGCAACCAAGAAATTCAATGTAAACCGAAGAATACAGAAGCTTGGAGATTTTACTTCGGTTATTGCATCAGTTATTCAATCAACTAAAATATGTAGACATCCTTGAGAACAGTTTCCATTGACAATTGCATATCTCAGAACGATCCTTTCACATAATATATTAAGGTGTGGAAAGATTCTCACCTTTCTCATTATCTCCTTATGATAGTCAGTCCTTGAGTATCTATACTATAAATGCTGGTTACTTTAAAAGAAAATCAATCAATATCTTTAAACTTTGTTATAACTTTATTATTTGTATGATAACTGTACATTTTACATAGAAAAGATATTATAAATATTAGTGGGTGAGTATAAAATATTTTCTGTGGAGTCACCGCACTTACCTTGAATTAAATTAAAATGATATATTACTTTACAAAATTGCTTTATTTTCTACAAATAAATACTTTTACAAAATACGTTTATCATGTAAAATAACTTAATAGTGTAATAAAATATTTATCAATAATTATTTTTTAATTTTAATCACATTTCAATAATTTAGAATACCTATAGAAAAACATATAGTACTTAAAATTGTATATACAAATAGAATATAAAACAGAAAATACTCCGAACGCCATACATTAAATAAATACATAGTAAACTTACTGCATGCCAACAATAGAAAGAATAATTGATGAAATAAAAATAAAAATATGAGTAAAAGTTTCATTTTTAAAATTGAATTATTTTAATCATTAATAATTTTATAAAAATGAATCTAGTTTATTGATCTGTCAATATATAATAAGGACGGTGTTCAATAAATGATTGAATTTCAAATAGAATGTGTGTGTACCATAGATATAAATATACTTTAGTTTGATATTATTTGAATATTATAGTTAATCTATATCTATGGTGTATACATATATTTATTGATTGTATTTACTCTATAATCTATAGAAATCAATATACTTCCCAATTCTGGTAATCAATAGTTGATAATGAGAAGAATTTTATCCATAAATATATTTTATATTTACATTCATATAAATGCTGCTTAGTCGATGTTAGAGCTTATTCTATATCTGGTGTGCTTATATGATCTTATATATAAATCTACATATTATATCTATTTATGTATTTCTTCATAGTCACATCGACTATTTCCGATAGCTACAAAAATTACTTCACAAGAAATATAAATTATACTCTAGGCATAACTGAAAGACTTGATAATATTGATTTACTTAAAGTTAACCTTAAAATTATCTACATTTTCAAAAATGATGACAATACTATATATTTTGCAATCTTTTTTTTAGCTGCATTACTTTGCCGTTTTTTAATAATAAAAAAGAATTTATTATATTTTAATTTACAGAGTGGTCAAGAACTTTGGATCGATAAGTGTGTTTTTGCTTGATTTTCGTTTGTAATAATTAATTACATTTTTAAACGTTATTTTAAATTTTAAATCGCCTAGGTCTTTCATATAAACAGTATATAGAAACTTACATACAATATTATATTCATTTTTGTTATTTCAGATGGCTGATCAAAGTCCTTATACAATGGAATACCGTATATTGGCTGCGGTTTAGTATCAAGAGTTGGATCAATCTGTTTCTGCGGTGCGGTCAGTTAAAGCAAAGTTGCGGCAGTTTGACGACGAGCCACCAGACGCAAGAGTCATAAAGGGATAGTCAGACAAATTGTTTACGTCGCGGTCTATTTTGGATAATTCGCACACAGGACGGGTCAATGAACGAGGAGACCATGCCGATATGGTGAGGACCTCTATTGAAGCAAATCCTAGCAAGGGAACTAGGCTAAGGTTTTATGAATTGAACATTCCACGAACGACAATGATGAAGGTTATGAAAGACTTGGGATACAGCAGTTGGAAAGCAACAATTTGGTGCAATTCTTATCTCCAGAGTACCCCGTGATGCGTGTTGCTTGCTGTCGCGAAATTTTGGCCAAATATGGCAATGTGCGACGACGAGATCATATTTTTTCAACGATGAGTGTGCGGTATTCCGAAGGCAAAGGCTATAAGCAGATTTGCATGTGGAGCAAAGCTACCCCCATTTTACCAGCAAGTGAGACAAAATTCGCCAAAAGTGATGATCTGGGCCGCCATGTCCGCTCAACATCTGATTGAACAATTTTTCATTGATAGCAGTGTGACAGCCGATTCCTATATTCATATGCTCCGAACTGAATTTATTCCTGCTTAAGAAGCAAAACTTATTTTTCGGGCCTCCCATTTCCAGCAGGATGGTGTACCGGCACACACTGCCATCGCAACAAGACAGCTTCTGAATGCGAGCTTTCCGGATCGGTAAAAATGGCCGTTTCATGGCCACCGCAAAGCCCGGATCCGACAACACGCTCTGGGGAATGCTATCAAGCCAAAAATTGTAGCACGAAAGCTCCAACAAAAGAGAGACTAAAAGATGTTATTCGAGAAGCTTTCAAGGATTTCCGTTTGACTGCATTAATACTCATTAACGATCGTACTATTCGAAGACTACGATTATGCATTACTCACGATGGTTTATAAGTTCACCTTTTCGATAGATATACTAGCATATTACATTATCTTGCAGTTTATGACTAATTCTACAATGTTAAATAATGTTTTTTGAAAGTCGTAGGGAATTCTTAACCACCCTTAAGATAATCAGAGAGACTAACCTTGCATTGTAGTTTTATTAAAGCATTTTTTAAATGAAAAATAAGACTATGTAGAGATATTTAAAAAAAGAGTCTACGTCTTTAAAGTTACTACTTGACAAGTAGATTCCATGTTAATATAAAAAAATCTTAATTATGTAACAATTAATACAATAAGTATAATCAACAAGAATTTAATCAAATTAATTGAAACAACTGGGACTACTACAATATAATTAAGTATTCCGTGTTGAACATTTATGATATAAAGAAAATATTAGAAGTCAACGTATAATTTAAGAATATTCTAAATATTTCACGCAGTCCTTAACAAAATCAGAAATAGATATTTATTATTAAAACTAAGTAATATAAAGTTTCAGTTTAATTTATTGATTATACAAGTTATATTAAAATTTGTACAATTTAAACCCAGATATTGTAATAAATTTTACATTTACTTGTTACAAGTCTATCAAAAACAAATAATGACACTATATAGTTACATCGATTGAGAGATCAAGTAACCTTTTAGAGAAAACTTTAATTTCATTCAATGTATGTACCAGGGACTACTTATCTACGTAGATAAGTAGTCCCTGGTATGTATATTCTTTAATAAGATTTTAGTGTTCCAAGACTTGACCGAAAACGGATAGAAAAGGTAAATTTAAGAATGTTTTTCTATTAAAATAAATGTAGGAAGAAATATTGTATTTTACCTACTTTTATAGTTTTCTAAATTGATTCCTTGGAAATAGATGATTTTCCATGTATTAGCAGACCAAAATGTTATATTGTGGCTATACCGTATTAAGATTCAGTCGTGAGCGACATAAAATGGTATGTCGGTTAAATAGTTACTTAAAAAATAGTGGGTAATTTGTTGTATGACAAGTGTTGAAAATTCTGTTGTGTCTATAACATAAGACCCAATATTAATATTTTGTGCAAACTACGATAGATTGTTTTCAATCGAAAATATATAAAAATAGTCATTCATACTGTTAACTTAGTAATATTTTAAGTAATACTGAAAACTTAAAATAAAAAATTGACAACCCTAAAATAAAAATTTGGAATATATTGTCTCGTTACAATATATTAATATAAAATGTGTATTTTATCACATATGTATTATCATATTAGTAACAAATAACTAATGTTTTCAACGAATTTTAATGAAGCATTAACATATATTGCGAATACACGTGATACAAAAAGGCTATTTACAAAGGTATTAAAAATTATACATCAAGATTATTTCTATGTAATATGTGCATTAAAATAGAAATAATAATTATATGTAAAGTATGTATAGAGATCAATTGCAAAAAACCTAATACCTAACATACATGACAATTTGTACATGAATATAAGCGTAAATAACAACAACGATTTATAAAAAATTAAGTCTTAAAAATGTTACACAATATTCCAAATTTTGTGATGTTTGAGAATCCCAAATAGCAATATATTTATTCAACCTAATATTATGTTTACATAACAAAATTAGTAAAATAACCAGAAAACAATAGGTAATTTAGTATAGACAAGATTATATTATAGTCTACATTAAATTATGGAGAAAGAAATACTTACCGGCAATTCAAAATTAAACTATGCTTATGTAAAACAGGTAGATTTATTTATGTAATCGACCTGTAATAGATTTATTAAATCTACTTTTGTAGATTTTTAGGTAAAGGTTCTTACCTACTAAACACAAGCCATTCAAATTAGACAAACAAATCACTAAGTGATTTGGTTCTAGTGAGTGTACAATACATTTTTTCAAAATAATACAAATAAATTCCCTATTAACGCAACTAAATTGGTTGCGATGACTTCTATTAAAGTTAATTACAAAAAATGTCAAAAGTAAATTTCATATAATTTTATCTTACATTAGTAGTAATAAAAATAAAAATAAATTATAATACATGCATTTTATACATCTTATTAACTAATACACAGATGTATATTCAATTAAACTTTGAATGCCATACGATAAGCGTAGAAATAAGAGAATAACATAATAGTGAAAAACTGAAAAACGACATAAGAACTAACGAACAAACGACACTAATTACTATAATTGTTTACCAGTTCAAATTATATTACTATTTGAAATAATTAGTTAAAATTAATGGAACTCCAATTAATAAATGTAAAGATAAGATTAAATTGTTGTACACAATTTCTTTAAACTGTCACATAATTAGGAGCAAAACTTGCTTCAACTGAAATAGATAGTAATATATAAAATAATTACAAAATTATTGAAAATAACCAGATTTTGTTTAAATATTGAATACGTCCAGTGCATTATTCAATATAGTTATTTATTACTCTTTTTTTATAAAAAAGCATACAGAAAAACCACATCTAGTGTTGTTAAATACATGGAATACTGTGAAAATTTTAATAAAATATAATCTACGCGACTAAACACAATATAAACAGAATAAATTATAAGTATATCGTTGCTCTTGATAGAAACTATTTGTAGAGAAATGGTTAAGGGTTGCTGCAATTTAGAGTGGCATTAATATGGACAAAAATTTCGACTGTTATTAGTTCTGCTTCATCAGCGAGTATGTTGCGGTCTTGATTGAGATGTAAATCGAAGCCGGTACGCCAGTTTTGATAAACGAAAAGGGGTTGGTAGATTGGATCAACTGGTGAGGCGCCTACGAGATACTTGGGCTATCGATACTACTGGTAAACCAGATGCTGGGGGATTGGGAAAGCAGGAGCTTGGGCCGCTGGTTGTTCCTGCAATAATTGTGATATAATAATGAATATATACGAAAAATATTCAAAAAGTTATTTTGAAATTCTATGAGCAGTCTTTATATAAACACCACGATGGAATGGAATTTAATGCCAATAGGGTGAAGAAAAGTTGCATACATAATGTTAGCATGAACAATGAAGTGATTGGTTTCAGGTGTTTAGCTAAACAAGTTTAATTTGCTAGGTAATAATTCAAGGCTATAAATTTATTGTTGAAAGCAAAAAGAAGGGTATATTTGCTGATGAATATTAAAAACGTTAACAGTAGCTGTATGAATTATAAAGTCTGCGAATATATCATGAGGTATCACTTGATTTCTTCTGCATAGTGCTGACTTAGAAGAAACGTGGGCTCCAGTAGACTTGTAGCAATTTAAGACGATAGGTTAAAAAAAATTGTTAAAAGAAGAAAATCACATGGATGAGCTTCGGGTGGCCCCTTCAATGATGCGGCCATCAAAACATCAACGGTGACGACGACGAAAACAATGACAAACTTAGAATCATTATAGGAATTCAATTTTGATAGATGCGATGAATCTCCAGATTCGTATGATTATGATAAATATATGTAGTAGATGGATTTATTGACTTTAGAAACACCACGAAAACATCTTCTTGGCTGCATTTAGACAATTTTCAAGTTTATGAAATGATTAAGAGTGCTTACTTGATTATGCGTAGCAACACTTCTTGCAAGACCAACTTGGGGAATGCATCTTGGATAGTGAACGTAGTTCTTCAATTGTCAACCCGGAACACGACTGATGAGTCCAAGCAGAACAGGTAGCACATTGAACTGACCAACAATTCCGTCGGATTTTGAGGCTACACGAACCACAGAGATTGCTAGGTTCGACTAAAACAGGATCCCACGTTGACGTCATCTGTAGTATCGCACATGAAGACTAAAGATAAGCAAATAATTATAAATATTATAGTATTTCACGTATATAATATTATGTATAATACAGGCCTCCCACTGGTAAAAAACAATTTTTTGGATTTTAGGACACTTTATAGCAAAATTTTCTTTTATTATAAATCTAGGTAGTTGATTATATTAGTCAATATCTATGTATACCACCTATGCTATGTAATATGCATGGTTTTTCAAAAAGAAAAAGCAGATTTCATTGAAACAGATTTATTAAAAACAAACAGTAAGCGACAGAAACACATTCTAGTGATATTTAGGTATAAAAACAGCAGATTTATTAAAAACAAACAGTAAGAGACAGAAACA
>JAYRBW010148787.1:0-14492 GCA_036023295.1 Invenusta paracnida | reverse complement strand
GCTGGAGTCATAATCATGCACAATTATGATGCACAATTATGATGCACAATCATGCACAATTTGTGCATGATTATGACTCCAGCGTGAGTCGAAAGCTCGCAATAAATAAATTTTCAATTCCTATATCTATTGTGGTTTCCTTATTTATCACTTTCATGTAATGTTTTTAGGATTGACATTTCAATAAATATATTTGTGTATTTGTATAAATTATGCAATATTATAATTTATTTTTAATAACTTATTTAAAAAAATATAGCGCAATTTTTATATTATGCTAGTTTAAGTTAATTGTACAGCATGTAAATTGATTATTTTCGAATTAAAATTGGGTGCAATAAGGCTGTCTCATGTTTTATTTTCTACTATAGCCGGCCAGAATGACTTCTATTACCCCTACTATTCGCCATACTGGCCTCCTCAAATGGACTACTCTGAGATGGGTCCCGCGTGGGGCATGTCTCAAGCAGCGATGGGTGCCGCGGCTTCTGCTGCAGCAGCTGGCCCCAATGGAAAGGGTGGAATGCAAACTGCCGCCGGAGGAGCCTCGCCCTACTACCATCAGCCGAGTGGGCATCATCAGCACCACCAGCCTTCCAATATTGCCAGACATCAGGCCCATCATTTACAGTCTAGTCAGATGCATCAAATTCCTCCTCATGTGAGTAGCTTTCATATAAATAATAAGCATTTTTATTTGTTCATTATCTATTTAATCCAAGTATTCCTTTATCTCAAGAAATGTTTATAAAATAAGTGAAAATGTTTAGTATTTTGATATGGATTTTTTATATCAGCTTCATAAAGCTTTATATTATTTTATATAATTAATATTTTTATACATTTATATAGCTACAAATCATCAATGGATATTATACATTTCGTATTACAAATATGGATTTTTTTATCCACGCAATCTCTCTTTCATAGGTGTGTTCCAAAACTGCAAATATAATGTACTTGATTGTAACCTTAATATAAACTAAAAACTAGTATACCAATTACGGTGAGTATGAAGTCTGATTACATAGATAAAGAGAGTGTAATTAAAGGTAGAATTTCGAAAGATGCTGATGGTATTTTATTTTTAGCTTTAAGGTATAATAGATATTGCAAATTCTATTGATTTTCTGTTGGTTCTAATTTTACTTGTTACCGAAATAAATACAACAATCGGGATAATAATAATAGATATAGATAACATTTGTCAAATCTAGCATCCTGTGTATTTAAATTAATGTTTTTAACCACTATGGCTCTCACCCACAACATGTTATTAAAGATGTAAATATACCCTGGTGTCAAGATATAACAGAGGAACACATATTATGAGAACACATTAAACAATATATTTCGTAATTAAATTACAATAATCAGTTAGGTATTTCTATAATAATTTTACGCCATGTAAATTATTTCGTGAGGAATTTTAAATACATAATTTCAACTACCAGACAAAATAATCAAGCATTTTTTCTCAAGTTGGTTTTTTTACCTCTACTTAACATTAGAGTTTAAATCATTTTTTTATCTATGAATGTTTTAAATTCAAACTATAATAATAATATCTTTAATACAACATTTCTCTCCAGCTTATTCTAAATCAATTCTAAAATACTACCAATTACTTCACCACAAAACACACAACGTAATATATCAACATACAGCATATTACACTTACACGATAACTCAACAGATACCCATAATCACGTGCTCGTTTGATCAATGGCACGTGTTAACACAATATGGTGCCCTTTCTACACTGGAATTATCAGAAATTTCATGATTTATAAATCATGGAATTTGACCGTTTAAGAAATAATTATGGAAATTTTAATTATCTATAAACTAACGGAAACTTGATAGAATTTAAATATCTAATGGAATTTTTCTCAGTTATAAAATGTAATGCCTGAATAGAATTACAATTTAGATAATAGGGATAGTATTATTATTAGGGATATTTAAAGCTTTTGAATTTATGATTTAATTTATAATTTTGATAACATCATGATAACAATACACATATTTTACCTAGAACCACTTGAAATATTTTTTTATCTTTTACAAACTTTTGAATAAACTTTATATTAAATTTATTTGTATTTTTTATATCCATATAGTTAAGTATATTTATTTGTTTATCTACATTGATTATTTATTATTGATTTGACTTCACATAAAGATCTACTTATGCAAAGCTTATTTTAAACATATAAGCATCAGATTGTGTAAATAAATAAAAACCTTTGTAGTTGACTAGAAATATGATACACCGGTAAGATATACCCTGTGGATCCTGGCAGGTTCCATAGTTTATATAGGAGAATAGAAAGGCAGTGAATTAAATAAAAATGTAAAATAATATAAACAAATGAACAAAAGTATCATATATTATAAATACATATATTTTTAAATAGATCAAACTCATGTGAGAAAATTTTGTGCAGATAATTATGGTTTGATAAGGGAGTTCATTTCGGTATGTCTTGGGTGCAATTATGAATAAATGGTCACTACTACTTCTTCCCGATTAATGATTTTGTTGTAGTGGATGTGCAAAACGGCAAATGATGATAGGTGCTTTTGTCCTAGTTGTTCTTTGCATTAGCACTCCTCTCACTAGCAGAATGTGACTGGTAAAGTGCATGTTAACTGAAACAGAATTTTTATGTTTAGGAAAAGGGCACAATCAATCTCAACATTAGGATGCTTTTTCTGCCATAACAAATATTTCGCACCCCCCTCTGGCTACACCTAAGTATTGCTTACTAAGATTTGCATTTCAATCTAAAATTAGCTATGCCCACATTAGTATACATTTTCCTATATAGTTAATGTACTTTGCACAATAAAATTATGTTTCATATATATATATATATGTATATACCTTTCTTAAACGTCATATTTGCAGTTAACTTAATTTAATAGATTTTTGCCGTGTGTTTCGTTTGAATTTCTTGTTTTGAATTTACAGGAACTTTCTAACTTGAAAGGCGCGGATAGAGACATCTGTATGTCATAGTTTTGATCTCGCGTTATTTTTATCCGATGAAATTACATATTATGTTGAGTAGTTATAAACGCGGCTACGATTTCAACCGTATATCGTAACCATACACAATTGCACTTACGTGCAACATGAAATATTACAATATGTTATTATATTATATTAGTTTATTGAAATGTATTATGAATTTCGAAATAATTTTTATTTATAATAAATTTCAGTCTGGAACCGGTGCTGGGGATGCCAGTGCAAATGGAGACGATGCAATGCGATCTGTAGAATCACACTTTGGTAGAATGAATATGTCAGATGCAGACGACCAGGGTCATCAGGCCGGATATCAAAATATGAACAATCAGGTTAGAATTTACAAATTGAGTAGATGTATTTATTAATTAATTTAACATACGTATATTAACTCCATGTGAGATTAGGTCTAATATTTGTTTCATATTTGAGTAAATTAAAAATATACAATTTTGAGGTGTTTATCTCGTAATATACGTCTAATTATTTCCTATTATGTATATTTATAAAATCTGTTTATGCAGATATAGTTTCTTATTTAAGAGATTTTTTTTACCAATTATCAGAATAAGTCATGGGCGACAGTTGCTGGTCAACAACCTAAAGGATCTGCAGCTACAATAGGCATGCTGAATCCATCTAGTGGTGGTGGTGGTGGTGGTGGTGGCAACGGTGGTGGTATCAAAAAGGGTCATCAAGGCGGTGGTGTTTCCTCAAGTAACGGCAGTCCCGGCGGCGGTGCAAATCACAACATGCCATACGTGGGTGGTGGTGGATCAAAGCAGGCGCCAGGCCGTGGTACCGCCGGTATGGGCGGAAAGATGTCCGGCGGTGGTGGAAATATGTGGATGGGTGGTCGAGATGACCAACATGATGGTGGACATCATCAGGGTGGTCGGCCAGGAATGAGCCCTTATGGTGGTGGACCAGTGCATCATCAGGTACGTTTTTCAATATATTTTGATATCGTTATCATAAACTGAATATCTTACCTGTTCTCAGACATTCTTTCGCTGCCTTTTCATGATAGTCTAATTTTAGTTTTTTAACGTTGCACGCGTTGTAGCGAAGCAGAGATGTAGATTCTGCATATAATTATGAAGTAGAGTGGTTTATTGAATATTTTATACGATCGATTTCTCTTGCAGTATATTATACGTATGATCTCTGGCGAAGAATTCAAATGTTTCATTATAAATATAAATATTTTACTATTTTAATTGAAAAGTAAAATAGTATTTGGTGTGCGCTATCCTAAAGATTATTTATTATCGGATGCTGAAAGAAATTTTTTTAAGTATTATTTACTGATGCTCAAGATTCTGGCATTACAACAAAACTATCGAGTAGTTGCATCTAGATGTAATGCAAATGCATCTAGACCAAATGTGACGAATGTGTTACGACCGCTGACCTACAGGACCTCACGGCCTCCAAAATACCCCCAAAACACAAAAATAGTAAAATTGACGATAAAGAAGTTCATGGCGCGCATAGCACCAATCCTGAAAAATTATATTAGATGCTGGATTACAAAATTTTAATATCCTGAAAAAATGTAGATAAATGAAGTTAACACTGTTTACAATAACTAAGATTACGTAAAACAATAGCCAAAGAAAGTAAAATCCTTTACTAAGAGTCTTACAAAACACCGCACTGTTCAGATGCGGCAATCGCAATCGTCTATTCAAATTGAAGTCATTTAGCGAAGAGAGGGCTAGTTTTACAATATGTCACGCAGGCTTATTAAAAAAATGAAATTTGCGAAATGAATATGCCCGCTGCCTTATATAAAACAACTTCAACAGCATCATCTGTCACAATATGGATCCCCAGCCACTGCAACTCTCACGAAAATGAACAGGCGGATGAAGAAGCAGCAGAGGGTGGTAAGCTTACCCATGACGACACAGGATGGCTTTTTGATGTTGGGAAGGCCCGTATTTACCAGGAACTGAAAATGAAACAACACATCACCCACGCTAGATCGCGCAGCACATATGGGGACAAACCTTGCAAGGATGAGTGGGAAAAGAACATCACCAAGATTGAACTGACTAGGTTCAGAAGATTCAGAACAGACCACTCCACTGAATTGCAAGCTCATCGCCACAGAATCGGTCTTGCGGAGGATAACACCTGTCGCGTCTGTAATAAAGATCTGCCGAAGATCTTGAACACGTCCTCCTTCGGTGCCTGGGCCTTCCGACAATTAGGTCGGCAAATCTCATCTCCAGCTTGGGAGACATTACAAGCAACCCCCTGGCACCATGAAGCTATGGCTGACCTTCAAATCCCGTTTAACACTAACAACAACAGTATCATCTTCTGTTTCTGCAACTATCCCAAGAAAAATGTAGCACTAACTAAAGCCAATAATAATTAGTATTTTATCGTACTTTATTTTCCAGTAATAAATTTAATTTTGGTACTTCCATAACTAAAAAATAATTATCTAACTATGGTTTATATGTTATATGGCAAACTATGCAAATGTTGATGATTTTACTATTTTATCTATTATGTAATGCAATGAATATCTCCTTGATTAAAATCAATAGATTTTTGGTGAATAATCTATCGCTGTAGATTATACACTTTATAACGTTTAAATATTATAATAATGATATGGCAATGAATTTTATACTATTTTGTATCCGTTTAAAAAGCATATTATTTATCATATTTTGATTGTCACAACGAAAGACCGGTTTATTGCGGATATTTACATATTATGCTGAACACGTTGTGTCACTTTATATTAGTATGTACATTCACACTACACTTGCAGTAGTTTTAGAAACCTATCTTTAAAAATTACATTTTAAAGTTGAAACTAAACATAAATAGGAATACCTAACACCACAACATTTTCAGTTGCGATACCATTGTAACGAAACAACCAAGCTCGGTCAATATTGTACATGCAGTACAATATACACAATTTAATTGTTAGATTATTTAACAATATAATTGTGTATATTTAATGTGCTTACTAACTTGTAATATACGCTTAAAACACTTTGGCAAAATAGTTGTGATTCTCAAATTTTAATTTATTTTAATACATATTCTTCTGGAACAATTTTCTGGTTATTAACAGATATATATTTTCAATTATTTATTATTTGTTGGATTATTCTGACAAAATAGGTGTTATGATTCTCCTCATTCCTAGATGGGTGGACGCGGTATTTCGACGTGGCCATGGACACCAAATATGATGGCGGGTGGTGGCTCTGGAGCTGGGAGTCATCACTCTGTTGTGGACTCCACCGGTGGGTCTGGAATGCAACACAGTGCAGGGGATCAAGGGCTCGACTCACGCACGCAGGAGCTCGCAAAGACGATCAACCCACGTCAACTGTCGCTCGATTTCGACAAGGCGCGCTTCTTTGTCATTAAGTCCTATTCGGAGGACGACATTCACCGGTCTATCAAGTATGGCATCTGGTGCTCCACTGAAACGGGGAACAACAAATTGAACGAAGCCTTCCGCGAAATGGAGAAAGCTGGGGGGAAGGTGTACCTATTCTTCTCGGTCAATGGATCGGGACACTTTTGTGGGGTTGCCGAGATGGTCTCGCGAGTAGATACGGAAGTGTCTGCGGGTGTCTGGTGTCAAACTAAGTGGCGCGGGAAGTTCATGGTCAAGTGGGTTTACGTGAAGGATGTGCCTAATAATCATCTTCGGCATATTCGACTGGAGTCTAATGACAACAAACCGGTGACAAATAGTCGGGATGCCACGGAAGTCACGCCGCTTGAGAAGGGGAAGCAAGTGTTAAAAGTGATTCACAGCTATAAGCATACAACCTCCATATTCGATGATTTTATGCATTATGAAAAACGCGAGTCAGAAGTAAGTCTACAAGTTATTATTGTAATAGTTGACCCCAAATAGCATTATCGAAACAACTTACAGTACTACACTACTATTATTTTTATTGTGATATTTAGTCTTTAACATTAATATTTATTTGTAGTTATATTCTATATAAATTTAAACAAAATTATAGTTTTGAATCTTTAAATAGTTATTGTCAACTCGTTTAAATATTGATTTTTCTGCTGATTGATAGACATTTCAGTCATTGCTTAAAAAACTATTTACAGAATTAATTCGATATTTTATTAGAATTTTGAATAATATTTTTATTTTTAAAAGTATATTGATTTTGCAGAATATAAGTTATGTAATGGTATATATTTTTTATTTTAGACAAAAAGGCCAACACCTTCTCAAGCGCAACATTAAATAAAAAGCGGACATCCAATTTTGAACAGGTTTCTTCATCCGATATTGGGTTTCCAGATTATTCTAACTGTCTGATTTCTATTGCAACCATCTATCTGCCTTTACAGCAGTTTTTCTACAAGGAAATTATATGTAAAATATTTTAATTTCCTGCTATTACAAAGATTGGTTATATTATAATTTTACAAACCAGTAATCTCCATAATAATTCTAATACAAATCGCGATTCGAAAGTGAGGTGAAAAAGTGTCCTGATTCATATTTCTCGCCTTCCACTGTGTTTTCTCATCTGCATTGTGTCTTTCGGTCAACTAATTGTTCGTCTCCTGTCTCTTCAAAGTAATGTGTATATGTGCGTATTTGTATGTTTAGTCATCTCATTCTAATATTATTCGTGTATTTTATCCAATTGTGGGAGTATAACTCCTTTAATTGTTTCGTTTCTCTCACTTTACCTCTCTATAGTGACATGTTGCATACGTTTTCCCATTTTATTTAATACCTTTAGTTTTCTAAATTTATCTTGAAATTGGAAGTTAAAATAATTTTTTAATCGAAATGGGAGAGCTTATAATAAGATATTTTTTTGTATCTTTTCCATGTCACTTGATATTACCCGGTTATTCTGATTCCCGAGTTATAAAATAATTACTCTACTACAAAAAAACACTTGATTACCCTTCCTGCCTACATACAAATATGCACGATACAGAGAATATACAATTTCATTAGTTTTTCTTAATTCATTGTGTATAATATTAATTTAACCGGTATACTACGTAGATTAACCTCTTCTGTATTTCCTTTTTACCTCCTTTATGTGTATACGTTACCTACTGTGGGCTCGATTTTCTAGAGCAAACGATATACTTAATGGAGTTACTCTTTTCTACCCTATATTGCGTCTGGAGAACTGTTTTGTTTGTTTTTTACTCGGACGCTTCTACATATTCCATGCGGACTTGTAATATTTATATAGAGACATTTTGATTAAATGCTGTCATTTTCTCATTTTTCACCATTTTGCTCAGTTTTACCTTACAAATTTAAATCAGTGTATTTCTAATATATATCTGGATTATTTATATTAGCCTTGTGAATGGATTTCGTCACGTATTAATGAACACATTTACTAGTGTTAGTATATGATATATACATATATAATTACTATTACTACTGTTACGTAACATATATTGTGCACTTTTGGTTTTATGGGTCATTTTAGAGTAGATTAATTTTCCATTTTATCCAATAATAGCGGACCCACTAGTCTTTTTACACCGACTGGTGCAAACAGTAAAATCAGTAAGTGTATGCGTGTTACCTTGGTCAAAGGGGTACATACATCCATCCATCTGTGCCCGCATCACAAAATTCTCACATGTCCCTGCGATCTTTCTTCAGACATTAAATCAATATTAACTGTTAAGCTGTACTATTGTTACATAATATGTACTACTTACTACATCCTACTATTTGCTATTCAGAGTGGTGTGTCCAGGTAAATGCGTTTCGAGATTCCAAGTGTGGATTGTGACGAAACCGTCTGTATATTTTGGAGTGCATACTATTCGTACCGATCTTACACTTACATACTAAATTATTATTTGCACACAGACAATACTAAAAACAATTTCAATAATGATTGCGATGTGAGAATTTGTTTTGATACCGCCGTATATACATGACTTGATTGATCTCTCTACTGCTCTTGTAATTAGTAACTGGCCCTTAAACGCTACGCACACTTATCACTTAATATTCCTTATATTTTGTCTGAGGAAGACTAGTGAATGATGAAATATATTTTGGCGTTATATTTCATTGTCGAGTATCCCTAACATTCTTACGCATTGAATTATCAATTAATGCAAGTTTAAATAAGATTGCGCCTTTTATAAGTTAGCTGTACTTTACTAGCTGTCCTTAGCTCTACATATTTCTATAGCATACTGTTTTGTTCATCTCACTTGTATTATGATTGATCATTTTTTGTGGATAATTGTTATTTTCTTGTGTGTTTGTGTATTGCAAACTTTTAGAGTTGTCTCTTATATTGTACTTACTAGATCGGTTTATTGGATTTTTAATTATGCTCTATTAGCATCCTTCTTGTAGATTTATTATCATCTGATATAATCATGCTTGCGCGCTTGCTTGCTTGCATGGTAGCTCTTACTTATTGTTGCTTCCTTTTATTTATCGAATTTGAACTATCAATATTGGCGGATGTGAGAAGTAGATATTTCTACTTCGAGCTTCTTTTTAATACTTTTATGGAGACATATATTGCTGCGGTCTTGTTTTGTCCATCTACACGACTAGTTTTTTTAAACTTGTAATTGGTTAATTTCACTGTAATTAATATATTATAATATTCAATCGATTCTCACAGATAACTTGTTGTGGTTCAATTTATAGTGTAGAATTCCTTACTGAGTCGGTGTCATTTAATTATCTTTGTTGGAAAAAAGATACACTACCCTTAAAATCATTACAATCGTTTATTTTGTTCTGGAGTTTTAACGCATTGTTCCGATGCATATAATCATGGTAATTTTGGTATATTGTATTTAAAGTTAATTTAAAATTATTATTTATGGTGATATATACGATTTTTTGGTTAAGCATTTTTTATAATTATCTGCGTTAGTTTTCTGATGTTATTTAGTTTCCTCTGTTCTAAACTTTGTTTTAATTCATAATTCACCATTTGTATTATTTTAATTACGCAAGTAAGAAAATGCTGTGTAATATACTCTTTGTCTGTTATCAAAATAAGGTTTTCATATGTTCAATTGAAACCTACATTGCATGGTGATTAAAACCAATAAAATCTACCAACAAAAATGTCTTCTTTTTAATCGGTTATTTTTTTAATGTTTAATGTTGACATTATAAATATCTACTTATTCAGTTGTCTTCGCCTGTAATTGCTTTATGTCGGGGTCGTTAGTAATCAATGTTTATTTAGTTGCCTAATTCATGTTTAGTCTTGGTTTAATATACGGATTTTTTCATCCAAACTAAGTTATATCGTTTTTCCGATAAAATATATACCTATAATATATAAGTTACTTCATATTAATCAATATTTATTTTCATATAAATATTGTATGCATAAATGTTCAGTATGACATACTATGTCAAAAGAATTTTTTAGAGTGGCTAGTGCTGTATCTCATTATAATCACTACCATTCTCAGTTATGGCCTCTTCTGTTGACTTGTGAAGGTTTCGAATCCTTTATTAGCATAAAAATTATTGTAAGTTACCTGGCACCAGATTCGTGACATGATGAAATTTTTTCACGCTTGAATAATTCCTTGACACATGTTCATCAGATTTGAAATATTGACAAATTACTTCAATAGCATACAAGCGTCTGGCATTGTGCTGTAAAATGATTTCCTATTCTGAAACAATTCTGTGATAATGTTTTCCAAGAACAAGATACACTTTCATAATTATCAACATCGTGTAAAATCTCTAGTAAATAAAAGAAATATGCTCCTCGTCTTGTTTACACTCGGCATTTCTCTTGTACACTGCATTTTGTATTCTTTTTTTTAGAGATAATGTAGTGTACCCATCTTCAGCATAGCGACTTCTTGATTTTTTTTGTTATATCCTGAAAACTAAAGATCCTAATCCAACCTTTATTTTTGTCTCTTACTGACTTCATCAAACTCCACAATCTCTTGAACACTCCTGTGGCTCACCATTCTTTAGTCACCTCAGTTCTCAACAAGAAATCGATAAATCGTAGAACTTGAATAATTAATTTGTGATAACGTTCGATGAAAAATTACAATTATTGATTATCTTTAAAAGCCATGATATCAAGCGATGCTTACTAGCACAATAGAGGCATGACCTAAATCAATGTTATAATGTTGATAGAAATGACGTTTTTAAATACCTAGTTGTGTGAACTGTTCAAAATTGTCCTGTTATTCGTTTATTAATCGAAGTACAAGCAATTAAACACGAACAATTGAATGTAACGTCTAATTTCAAATAGCAAAATTTAATTGTTTGGTCAACAATAATATAATCACCAAACAATTTCAAATTAAATACACTATATTTTTAAAAAAATGGAAATTATAGTCATTCGAAACTATTCCGAATGATAAGAAGTACATGTCTAAGTTCTGTTAGCTTATATATAATAATTGTACAGTTCGTATTTTTTTGTTCATATTGGGATGTTGTAATCGAAACTTAAGGAATCTAATTGATGTGAATATATAACTCGTTGAGTTCATAATTGAGTAGGTTTTAATCACACGAAATTAAAATCATTCAATATATTAAAACTAGTTTTAAAAAGTAGTACGATTATTGATTAAATATAAAGGAATATTTGTTAAACAGTAAACATATATATTGCATGAGTACCGATGAATAGTAAAATAATTTTCTAGCTATTTTTAACAAAAAGCAGCAATAGGTACAGCGTATTTCATATAATTAGATAGGTATCGAATGTAGTTTTTTGTCGGATTTACATGGTTCCCAGCAAAGAATATAGAGCAAGCCGCTTGGTCTGTATTCTTTGGTTCCCAGTGAATAAAAAAGAATCTTTGGAAAATACTTTGAATGTGAGTGGTTATCTTGGAAATAGATTGAATTAACGTTGAATGTGACATTGGAATTATTCAATGTTAATTTGAAAGATAACAAATTATTCTATTTATGTTCATTTAAACGATATCAAATTTGTCAAAGTTAATTTAAAAAATTGTAATTTCTGGGAAAATGCTACCACAAATGTAAAACGTTTCTTATAATTGTAAAAAAGGAGCATATGCACAATTTCACACAAAGACTAAATTAAAATATTATGCAAACACAATTAAGTATTACAATTTAATGTTGCATTAAAAGCATGCATATTAAACGTATATTTCGCATATATTAAATAATGATAAAACCGTAAGTATAGAGAAATAAACTATTTTTAAGTAAGTATACTTATACAAAAGTAATGCACTTTAATGAGAACTATTGTCATAATAATGAAAATATTATAGGGTCGATAGAAAACATACAAAGCTAAAGCAGAAAGTAAATAAAAAATTACACATGTAGAATATGCACAATAAGAATATGAATGAATGCTTGGGCAGTCGAGGGTCGACCATTCCTTCTCCATGCGAGCTGAACAATTTCCGCCAGGCCACTCTGCCTTAACGACTTTGTCCTTGATTTCACCGACCGTTTTCAGGTTTGACCGATGTTTGATGTCCCCGAGAATTTTGGTCGGGGGTCTACCGCGTGGTCTCCATTCTTCTGCTGATATCATACCAAAAATGCAGTCGTGCTCGAGCTATTGGCTTCTGGTAATATCACCAATATATTTGCCTTTACAGTTGTTTGCAATGTCGAGGATCTTTCTTCTTGACCCCAGCTGATCGAAGACCCACTCGTTTGTTTTGCGATCTCTTCAGTTGATGTTCAGGAGTCTTCTAGCGAACCAAGATTCAAACGCAATATAGCGTTTGAATCTTTGTTCGATCGTTTTGCTGTTTTTGTGAATTTGCCATGCTTCCACCCCCATAGAGAGTAATGCTGAAACCGAGAGTCGACATCAGTTTCCACTTTGTAGACGAAGGTATTGGTTCTTCTTCGCAACTGTCTGCTGTGAAGTTTACTCGTTGATCGTCTGCGAAAAGCTTCTCACATAGTACTCCTTCCACCTATACCAGCACTGCCTTATCTTCCATCAGGATGGTTCCTTGTTCGTCTTTGATTGCTGACGACTGTCTGCTCATTGATTTCGTGAAACTATTAACAATTTCTAAAACCTTTCTACTGTTTCCTTAATTGGCTTCCACTTCCTGAATTTCTATGCATGATTTAAACATATGATTAGTTTTGTCTCTTCTGCAAAGCCTTTGTTTGGACTTTTCCATTAATTTCCTTGTATTTTTTCACATGAGTTGAGCTGAGATGTTCCTCTTTTTAGCTATCTCTTTGCTTGCTGCAAAGATCGATGGTTTCTTTAGTTATCCATGGGATTTCCTTCTTTGTTTTTGTGTGGCCAAGATGTTCTTCAGCTGCTTCCTGCCATATTTCTTTGCTCCTATTCCATGATGTTTCAGCAACTGAGATTTCTTTTGAGTTCAATAGTGGTGGGAGTTTGTTAGACAAGTTATTGTTAAAGTTCTTAGCTACTGAAACGTCCTGAAGTTTGTTGGGATCATATCTTAAGACAGGCTGTTGCCTGGTCTTTTTCTTGATCCTGGTGCGAAGTCGTGTAGCAACTAGCTGGTGGTTAGAGCCACAGTCCGCTCCTGGAAAGGTTTTGCAGGCTAGAATATCGCTTTTTCATTTTGACAAGGTGAGAAGATAGTCAATTTGGCTTCGAGTTTTGCCAACAGGAGATGTCCATGTGTATTTGCCTGCGCGGGTGTTGTTTTATTTGTTTGTTTTTGGCGACTTTGAATAACGCCCTGGTTAGGCGTGCGTATTCCTCCACAACCGCAGGGGACTCGTAGAAACTGGAAAGAGGGATCTACCCGGTCAAATATTCGTAATCTCTTCTGTGTATACTTAGGGCATTCTTGCAACCAGTGCTAAAGTTCTTCATCACCCATCTCATAAGCCTGACAAAGAGTGTCTTTCTTGAGGAATTTACTCCTGGAAGTTTGGGGTGATGGGGTGCAACTCTGGAAGCATTTATTCTGTCTTTAGCAGTGTGTTTACTTTTACCGGCATAAGTTTCTTTTAGGATAGGGAGGTCTATTCTCGTCTTTAATGCTCTTCTTGGGGAGCCTGATTGCTGATCTCGAAGATATGGAGTTGTCTGGTGGAAGATCTTCATCCATGCAAGCTTTCTTAGCTTCTGCATCTACCAGTTCGTTGCCCGGAATCTCGGTATGGCCAGGCACCCATTGGATGGTTATTTTGTTTTCCCAATTGTTGATTACGAGGGAAGCTCGGTCACAGAAGTCTTTGAGCTTTCGACCTCGTTCGTTTTCTTTTCCCAGACCAAACTTGCCGACACATGCATGAGAGTTAGTCTCTCCTATTCTGGCATTGAAGTCACCGCCAACGAGTATTCTGTCTTGAGTGGGAGCATCCTTAATAATTCTCCTACACTATTATGAGTTTAGAAATTGCTGCACCTCATAATAAAGTGCCTCCTTTGTCTTGAAACCATGCAGACGGAGAAAATCTAATTTT
>JAYRBW010148776.1:0-14494 GCA_036023295.1 Invenusta paracnida | reverse complement strand
ATAAAATATTATCTAGTTAAATACACTTTATTTAGAAGTAGTAGTCATTAATTGCCTATATTGTAGTGCGCGCGATATATTGTAATAGCTACTTTTAACAGGTATCAGAAAAAAACAAGGAATTTTTATCATATACAACATATTATACTGGTTTACTGTACACATTCAAGTGGTTCAATACAAGTGAGTTTAAGTTACCATTGGTTGGATTGGCATTGAGGAGATTAAACGGAAAACAATGGAAGAAATAAAATCATCGACAGTTATAACCTCTCTATTTACAAGATTAGTACATCACCTATCTTGTTTTGCAATAACGATGACACAGAATATGTTCAAGGCAGGTAGAGAAGTCTTTACTCACACCTTAATACTCAATACTTTGTAATTTTCAAGAACCTAAGTGATGTTAGCCAAGTGAGTCATTTTGGATGTCACATCTTCCCTGGTAATTCCATATTCCTAACTTCAGTTTTCAAGAAGATTATTGTCGACAACCCTTACTCCTATCTATTTATTGATATCCATCAATTGACGCCCGACTATTTACGAGTGCGAAGTCATATTCTACCGAGAGGAAATGCAATATGTCTATATGGCGCGTAATCAGGTCATACCTAATCAAGTGGGAATAAAAACTGAACCAATTTTGAATGATAAACCTTTCCGGCAAATGGTTGCGCTTAGTGAAAACGAGTATGAGAAACATAAAAAAGAATAATGAATCAATGCAGGAGAAATCTACAAGTGAAGTGGAATTAGCGCAAGATTTAGCCCATAAATTGTATGTCTACAACCTTAACCAAGAAATCAGAAAACAGAAATTAGAGGGATAAAAAGCTGGATTACCCTCTAGTTCACCACCACAACCTGAAACTCCACCACAGCCGGACAATTTATTTAGACAGGCAGTCGATATCGTTTCCCAAACATTGTCGGATCTAGGATCGTCTGCTTCTAAGTTTCCTTCAATTGCAAAATTATAAATGGGATGAACAAGCCCGTATTTTTTATCTGGACTGTAACAAAATCAACACAGCTAATATATCGGACTTAGTGTGGTATGCTGTTGCATGATAGCAGAATAAAGAAAGCTTCACCTAATGGCTGGTTCCAATTTGAAAATGATCTACGCCTCGACATGAATGTACAACAATATATTATGAAGGCCGACAAGCAGGTAATGCAAAGTACGTCACTAGAATCACCGGAGCAACACACATCGCCGCCGGACTGGCATGTGTCAACACCACAAGTTGATGTACCATTAGTACATCAACCCTCACCATTCAATAGACGTTTATTTGGAGACGAGTGAGATGACTCATGGATTTTACCGAGGAGCCAGATAAATTTTTTAACTTTGATGATGCCCCGTTATTCGAAGATACATTCAAAGCATACAAATGTTTCTGCTGTTATGTAAACGTTAACTGTTGTACTGAGATATCCTACTTGCTATAACAGAATATATGTTTCTATAGATAAACATGTTATTTTTACTTATAGTACCTATGGAATCATTTAAGAGTTTAGGAAATTTGTAGCATACCGTTAAGGAACTCTTAGCATACATTAAGGGATTAATTTAGAAGTTTCGCATATCTTTTAGAAATTTTTAGCATATCGTTAGGGAACTCTTAGTATACTTTTAGGGAATCATTTAAGCGTTTAGATATATTATTTAACAATTTATTAATTTTCGTAAAATACAGTTATATATAGCTATACTACTGAAATTTCAGACAAGTAGTATGTAATCTATGTATAATTGTTGCATGATTATGGTCTGCCTCTGATTAATTGAAAAATATTAAATGTGGGTGTTCCAGTAAGTTTTCTCCTTAAATACGATTTAATGCTGGTACATAATTCCGCGTTTAATTAAAATTTTCTCGCGTATTTAATAATGTCATGGTGCTTACAAAATTTTGATATTCCCTCGTAATTGGAATGACGCGCTCAATTTTTATGTTACTAAGAGACGAATCGTTTTTTATATCCAGCGCATTTTTAAATTTGAATTTGGTGCCACATACGCGCGCGTTTTGTATACGATTTGTATCCGATTCTTAGTAATCTCTCATTGGTTAAAGTCTTACTCGATTCTGATTGGTCGGGATGGTGGGGCATGAGGAGGTGTTCCCGTTCTCCACCTACCCTACTACTTGTGTATGAAAATAGCATGAGTCATCATATGCTTGTAATCTCTGTTATATCTTATCTCTATGGTAGAAACATTTCAATACGGGCATGTCATTTTTTATGAAACGAGAATTTAAAAATATGGCAAAGTTTTGGAAATGCTACCTTGGTTATAAGAAGGTACCTAAAAAGGAGGTTAAAGCTAAAAAATCATAGCGTGGATAATATGTCAAAAGTATATTCGTATAATTTTAAATATAATATAACAGTCAATAAATTATATATCAAATAACTAGAGATCCTACAAAAATGTAGGATGAATATTTAATGACTATAAAGCACATTATTCTATAAAAAAATTTTTTAGAGAAAATCATTAAAACATTACAAAAGTCTTATCAATACTCGTTTATAATAACCGCTAATAATATATTTTTTAATTTTTAATTTTCAGTCTGAGTAGGTATAGGAAACTTCTATATTTTCAAGGAAGATAATATTAATTTTTATAACAGGTAGATTTCATTAGTATCAAAAAAACTTTTAGTGGCATATTTACATGTAAATATTTTGAATAGGATGTTTTGAAATATATTTTTAAACTATAATAAAAATAGGAATATTATATAATAAGAATTTGAAAAAGAATTTAAGAATCTTGTTTAAAATTGTGTCATATTTAAATAAAGCAACAAAACTGTTTTTATACCTTAAAACTGTCATTTAACCGCTGTCAGTGAATCATTTTGAATTAAATATATTTTGATCTCTGCTTTAATACTAAAATAGCTTTTTACACAATTCTTAGGTTGTTTCACAAATTTCACATATATTTTCTGAATACCTTGTTTCAATGTGGAATGAGTGAATTGTCGTATATATTTTGAAATAACATGATGATATATTGTTATTAGTAGTATATTTTATTAATGTATATATTTTAGACAGTTATGTGCTAAAATTTGTGAAATACTTAATAGTATTTCAAGTATAATTTAGATTGAAATTTTAGTTATTTAATATGTATTACAATATATTTCAATTTTTTAAATTAGTTATTTTCCAACATGTTTTGCTAATTATTACTCATTATTCCATTAAAATATATTTAACTTAAAGTTATAAATATTATTACTTTTATATTAGAATAAAAAGTCATAGTTTGAACTTTATTATTATATAGTATATGTAAACATTTATATTTGCATATAAAAAAATACATTAATTATTTTAGAAGCTAACAAATGGTAACAATTTATAAAAAAAATAGATAAATATGTATATCTTTAAGTGAGCATGCTAATGATAGTTACCAGGATTTCTAAATAATACAGATGATATCAATGAACATTTAAATTTTGAACCATGGGCATTTCAACATTTCCATGAGATGATGCTGTTTCAGAAATTTGGCTCTGAATTTGTGTGCTTTTACTTTTGGAAGTTAGTGTTGTAGAAGTAGCATCCTCGAGTTTATCAGCCTTACTTAGTACACACAAAATCCCACTTATGTGACATAATACATCTGGTTTAGCAAGACAGTAAAAAAGAAAAACAAATACACCCTGAAGTGTGGTGGTAAGGACAAAAATGTACTGGAATGCAAGTTTCACTGGACCAAATTGTAGCAATCCAAAGACCCATGTGAGTGACAAGATTGTAACAAGTCCACATAAGCCAAATGTGGCACGTCGTGGATTTGTCTGACAATCGCTTATACGGTGTCGAAGAAGAACGGTGACAATAAGGCAGAAAATGATGCCATTTATAAGTATTATAAGGGCAATAGGAGCAAAAAAGGTGATATAAAGCGGCAGAGTCTTTAGAAAGCACATTATATCTTGGTTACAAGAGGATTCCATACTTTCCATGTGTCCATAGTTGTCCGTTTGATTAATGGTGATTGTAATTCCAACTACCAATAGTGGCAAGCCCCATGCAAAACAGCTTGATTTCAAATATATGTGATTGATCGAGGAGGAAATGTGATTACTCATGAAGGCGGTCTTAAGGACGGTTATGTAGAGGTGAGCAGACTGAACTATAGTCCATAGAAATACTGACAAGAAGAGATAATGGATAAGCATTCCAATAATTTTACACATAATTTTATTTCTCGATAAAATGTCGGCTGTTAGAAATGCAATGTTTCCCAGTAAGAGTGTTACACTAAAGGACAGTATTATCAGGTTTGGGGTAATTTTGTCTACACGCTGATGATACCTATTACATTTTCGAAACAGCTTACGAAGGAACGATATATAAATTATAGTTGTCAAAGTGAGACAGAAAACTGAAATTCCAATACCAGTGTAAGAGAGCGTGGACAGAATCTTTTGATGAAATCGACTTATTTTAGTATCACCATTTACATCGAGTAAAAGTGCAAAGTTTGTAAGATGATTACAATGGCATCGCACAAATGTAGTGTTGACATTTTCTGTTGTACATCCAAATGTAGACCAAATTTTGAGATCTTCATTCCAGAATACGCAACTTTTATTTGCAGACACAGTTAAGTTTCCGAACCATATTAGAATAGGACTTAGGAGATTGCTTTTTGTCATGTTCTTAATATGTGCCTTGGATGAAATTACGGGACTTACTATTTTAGATTTTTTTCTATCTTGAATTTGAAAATACATACTAGATTTCATGAAAATGAAGGAAGCAGTCGGATTTGTTCTATCAAAACTTTCTTTACGGATAGATATTCCAGAAGCAGAAGAAAAATCAGTTTTCCCGTCTATAGTGGAGTGATCGTCGGATAGTGAATAAGTAATAAGGTCTTCATTAATAAATCTCGGATGACTAATGTTCACGACTGCTATGGAAACACGAGGTTTGAATAAGGACACAAACGGTGAGTCGGGGAAACTAGATAAACTCTTAGTAAAACTATCAAGACTTTGAATGTAACTGTTCGCTGTATGCTCAAATTTAAATTGATTCTCTGGTGTGACACCTTCCAAAATGTCCACATTGAGCAAATTATTAAATACAGAGAGAATATTATCATTAACACTATTATAAATATTTTCTCGTAAAATTAATCGGTCAATACCATAAAGAGATAAATTAATATCCGACTCAGAGATTTGGGAAACATTGATTGTAGCCAGATGAAGTGCTTCTGATATTTCTGATATTGTTGTTGAGTTTATTGTTGACGTAACTATGTCGTTCAATTTTGTAGATATTGCATCTTTGTTACAGTTTTCACAAGTTTCTATTAGTATGGTTTCATTGACTGAAAATTCTTGATCGGAATCTCCACCTGGTTTTACCTTACATATAATTATTACTTTTGAAAAATTAAAATGAATTCCATCATTATATTTTAAATTGAAATAAGCTTTACCGACCTCTTCATTTTGGTCAATATTTAATAGCTGAAATGGACAAATATTTAGTTCAGCGCATTGAAATACATTGCATGTCACAAATTCGATAATATGATTGGGATACACCTGGATGGTTAAAAGAGCGGGAGTGCTAGTTGTTATGCCGAGATAATTCCAATTAATAAATACCTTACCAGTCACCGATTTGATAAATATTTCAACGTGTTTAATTTCAAATCGAGCTTGAATATTTTCCGAAAAGAATTGATCATGAACGGTTGAATAATTTTTTATACTTGAAATACATTGATAGACTCCAAGCAGCTGATGACTATTATTAATTGTAAGAGAAGTATATTTTTCTGCAAATATATCCTTCTGGGAAATTACTTCTCCATTGTGTAACCAAGTGATTTGCTTCAGATTTGGTTCATTTTCAAATCCACATTTCAAAGTTATATGTGTAGTGGCATTAGAAATATAAACATATTCATGATAATTAGTATACACTTTACTTTTTCTTGACACAAATAAATCTACTTCCGAAATGACAGTTTCATTACCCATTTTTTGAATGCACTGATATTTACCAATGTCATTAACAGTGAGGTTTTGAAATTTTAATGTCCTACCACCTTTGGAAAATGATACTGGTAAGTCGGATGGAATCGCCAAAGAAATGCCATCTTTTTTCCACCTTTCTACCTGATTTGCAATACAATTAAGACTTACTCGATCCCCTTCTTGAATGGTAGAATGAATAAAATCATTATCCATTGAGAAAATGCCAAGAATTATTGGCTTTGGTGCAACCTGAGTCTGCCAAGCAAAAACGAATTCAGTCGAAAACGAATGTGTAAATTTTTTAGTCATTGGAGCCATGAGATACCAAGGTTTCCATGTAAATGTACAGATATAATCTATTCCAGCTTCCAAGCTATCCGGTGGTAATAATAGCGCGGGACCCGCGTTTATTGGCATCGATTCGGAGTTCAGCTCGTCTATATCCATCGCTTCCCCGTCGTTACTGAAATTTATTTTCCATTGATAATTTCCCAAACTCCAGAGCATATTATAAGCACTGTTGTAAGTATTCATTTTCCAGTCTTTCCAGTTGTTCCTCTCGCCCTTGAGACGAAAGCAAGGAAGGTAGTTCACAACAGCTTGAGAGAGACCTCCACCTTCCAACGACACTATTGGAAGATGTCTAAAGAACACGTACTGGGCACCACGGCTTCGTATTGATCCTAGACTGTTCGTGACAACACAATAAAATAATCGAGATTTTGGCAAGAAATCCCTCAAAACCAGACTGCCCTCAATCAATTGGTAATTCGTACTGGTACTAGTGTCAATTAAATTCAAAGAATTGCTGTCAATACTCTCGAAAAACCACGTGTAGGTTATGGGTAGTTCGCTAGCTGCCAAACACTCAAAATAGGCCTGTGATCCAGCAAATTGAGGTGGCTCTGTTATATTCACTTGAGTAAAGATATCTATCGAAATCCAATCTCTCGGTTCCATGATGAATTTTGGAACGCTGTAGTCTTTCCTTACATTTCTGTCCGATTGAATATTTTGAAAATAACAGTATAGAATAAGTATTGCGTGGAAACGTTTAATGTACATGTTTATATCTTTGATAAATTAAATATTGCTAGTTTTTTCGATTTTATATACGTATATATATATATATAAATATCTGTCGTCTGGCGTAATCATTATAGAAATGAACATTATAACAATACAGTAAATACAGTGCATGCACTGTTGTCAAATTAACATTCAGTGGGTGCATTCATTCACCATTTATAATAAAATTAGATATTTTCAACTTATTTAAGGTAAAAATGGCAAGTACCAAACGTACAAACAATATGTTTAGGATATATAACACAAATGGAAATAATAATCACGATAATAAAACACAAAGGAAATACATTTAATAAAAATTTGACATTATAATATAAAAATTAAAAATATTTTGGGTAAATTGGATTAAAATATGTCATTTCGATCAATGATAAATACACGAAAACTTGATTGTTGTACAACAAATAATAAAATTTATATATAACCTAACATAAACATAATGCATAATAAGAAATAGTAATGTTGTAAATTTGAAATATATTATAAGCTCAGATAATTATTCAAACAAAAATATTGCTTGTAATATACTATAAATTTACATATTATTTACAAATCATTAAAAATAAGATTAATGCATATAAATTATAGATATTATATATATAACCAATTTAAGATAATTTTATATACTATAGATGTATTGTAGGCATATTTGAATATTTGAATATTTGAATATTAAACTGATTGTTTTCGTCAGAAGAAATATCTACTGCATTACTATTTAATAATTTAAAAAACTTTAAGTAAATATGAACTTTAATAAATACCATTTGATTACCTATAGTACCTAAACATTTTGCCTAAGTTACCTAACATGCCATTAGTTTTGTCAAACATATCTAGGAAAAACGAAGAATACAATTATTTGTTTATCTTCCCGTGTAGTATAATATATAATTATCATACATACAGGTATATTAGTTATATCTAATTTTTACATATTTGCCACAAACATTTTTGTTAATTGTTTGTGTAATTGTAAGCATGTGTAAGAGCTATTAATGTATATCATGCAATTATCATCAGTAAGTATATACCTACTATGGTGTAAATTTATGCTTAAGCTATTCATGAAATGGTTTCAACATGTTTGTATGTTATATTATCATGTTGTGCATGGTTAGTTCATATACTCAAAAATCATGCAATAAGAGAAGATATATAATATACACATAATGTATGTTAAACGCAACAAGTATAACCTACCTACTGTTTATAATATATTAGTTTAAAAGTTTAGAATAAAACATGCCTAGATTTAAACCAATTAAAATAAGTACGTTAGATACATCTTTGTATAAAATTACTTAATTCGAGTATAATATGAAAACAAAATACCTACTAAAGATGTCTCGGTTTTCGTATTGGGCATGTTGTAAGAGGACGAAGCGTACTTAAAGATCATTTATTACATTATAACGTGTCGATCATCTCTAGTCGTCTACCTTTGTGAATGTGTTTGCAACTGTTCGTTATACGGAACAAAAATCAAGGAAATAACAATCCACCAATACCTTCCGAAGTATGAAAAACAAATATTTCTGAGCTAGCCATAACTAATAAACCACAAAGTATCACATGACACACAATCCAGATTACAAGTGAATATACCTATCTGCCTGTTTTTACTACTAAATTTTTTTTGCTTTCCTTTAAATTATTATTTTCATGTGTTTTTGTTATTTCATTAGCAATATTGCGTCATTTAATGTATTGTTCACTTTTTGTGTCAACAGTATAATATTAATAACGCAACAAAAGCTTTCGTTATAAACTTTTTATTAAAAATTTCTTAGAATTTCATTAAATTTCAAACTTTCATTAATATTTGAATTATACTTACTCTATATAAAGACAATATGGAATTTTTCTACTTATTGTTAATCTATTGTATTATATATGCACCTCAGAGTAATAATGCACACAATTCAATTATTAACTATTCTACGTGTGCGGTTGAATACTACCTACTATTGTAGAGGATCTAAAAGCTTTTAGAAAACAATAATTAAAAATGAAACAGTATAATATGTAGTATAAAATAGTTTTAGATATTATTGTAAATAAATTCATTTTACAGACTAGTTACTTTAATTTACTAAATTATTCTTGAATATAGATAATTGCATTTTCAAACAAATTTAATAAAAATACTACACTAAAAAATTACATAAATGAATACGATATTTAGGATTATCGTATAATCCTAGGATAAATTAGTATACTAATTTATACATTTTTTAAATAAATTTATATTAAACAAAGATTTTCCATTGACGGCAACTTTTTCTGTTGCCCCAATTTTTTATGCAGCATCATTGAACCATTATAAATTGTATTTCTTTTTGGATAGTATATTAATATTAATATTAATATTTATACATAAAATGCATTCAAACTGTTGTTTACTAAAAATTGATGACAAATTAAAATACTTGCTAATACACTATTAATAATAATTAATAGTGAATGACTTTACCAAAGCAGTTTGGTATTTAGTTTAGGTGAATAAATATCATTCAGTTTGAGTTTTATTTCATACATGTTACAATCAACATTGATCATATTTAGTGTCTCACTTACAAAAAAATCTATAAGTATAAGTCCTATTGTTTAATTTTTCCATTTTCTCATTAATCAGTCTGACGAAAGTGTATCATAATATATATTATTTTGTCAACAAGTTGGTGAAATTCTTTTATCATAAAGACAACAAGATACAATGTCTTATTATTTAAAAAAATCATATTATACAATATAATGCATACATAAAATGAATTTATAATGTATTTAATATTGAAAAACAACACTTAAAAATTTAATTTAATTTATATTTATTATTATTTATTAATTGTTTAAATGTCTGCTTTTGATTTGAACGTGATTAAATATGCTTTTAGATAGATTTGTGCAGGTATTTCTGATATATATATATATTGTTTTATACTATTCAAAAACCATATTACTATTATTTTATTTTATTTGTTAATTAGAGTGCTATAATACCAGTTAAAAATTTGAAACATAATATATATAATGAAACAAACACGACACCATCGCAAAACTGAAAGCCAAAAGACGAGCTCAAATGCAAGATATTAAAGTAATGTAAGAGTACGTAATTCCGCAATTGATGAAACTAAAAAAAGAGATAAGAATTTTGCGTTAAATTGTTGGATATTAAAGAAATATATAACAGTATGTACAAAATTGATCAGCTAAGAACTTTCATTAAAATTAACAAAACAAAAATTCATTAAAATTAAATGTTTGGTTATTTAGTGATTTAGCTTATTGAATCTTTCAAGTTACATTTTTTAATTCCGCATCGATGAAAGGTTACGCTTGACGCAGTGGCTAAATAGGTTTTAACTTGTAGAATAAACGGGTGCACCCTTGAAAGATTGGCGTGAAGCACATAGGTATGAGTCAAAGACTGAGAAGCGTCGCCTAGCATTCTCTACTTCATTCGAAGCGCATGGCAGTGACTGAGCTACATCACTAACGTCCTGGTTTTTGGATTGATAATACTACCGCATCGTCAATAGTGCACTTTACAATTTCAACACATACTTTTACTAGCTCATACAAATAAGTAGAAAGAGTCTTTAAGGCTTATGCACACTGAACGCAGCGCAGCGCGGCGCATTGAAAATGCAATCTACACCGAACGCGTCACAGTGCAGCAAAAATCGATACACTCTGTAAAAAATTTACATATAAACAGAAAAGAAGGAGGATAGTATACTGAGTCAGTGAGAAATTATTAATATGTATTTTTGACACGCGTAAAGTATAGAATTTTCATCATTAATTTTTGACGCGCCACGCCGCGCTGCTTTCGATGTGCATTGCCCCATAAGATTTAATGCCTTTTAACTTTTTTTCGCGCTGCGCTGCGTTCAGTGTGCATAGGCCTTTAAGAGTGGAATTCAGGAACACACCCAGAGCTGCTATTTGACTACTCGCAACTGGCTACGTAACATTTTAAATTCACAAACATTTTGGCTAGCGTCTAGTTGGTAAATCTATTTGTTCTTCGGAATGCGTTGGCATGCGCTTTTCCGCTTGCTATCTCAAATTCTGATAGTAATAATCCAATGAAATAAAATATATCGATTGATCAGCCTACAAATATTTATAATTCATTATAAAGATAGTTAAAGTAAAGAATATTTTAATTGTTTTATCATGGATGCTGTGGATGTATAGAGTACAAAGTTTACAATCACGGTTTTTGAAATATTATGAACCATAAATAAAACTCTTTAGAAGAGTTTAGTGATGAAACATTCACACGCAACTTTCGATTGACTAAAGAGTGTTTTAGAGACCTTTTATTAATGTTAGGTATCCTACCCAAAGAAGCACTACATTACCCCCAGTTTTATAACTATGAGCAGCGCTTCAATTTTATGCCACTGGAACAAACCAGTATATTATAGGTGATTTATATAGCATATCCCAATCTTCAATCTGCCGTATTGTGAAAGTAGTTTCAAGAAAAAAAATCGACCTGGCAGAAAAAGGTCGATCATCATTTAAATTTAAAATCTGGTTAGTACTGTCAGATAGCTGAGATTGCTGAGATAGCTGAGGTTCACCACCCATTGCTCGCTTTTCTAGATTAAATTCGCCAACCTCTTTGCGAGCACTACTCTTCATTTTTCTATAGACGTTTATTCGGGATTTCGATGCTGTACATTTCTGAAACTGATTGTTAAAATCAGTAACAACACTGTTCCACGCCTGTTTTTTAAGAATATTATTTTTCTATGTCAATTTTTGGATGTTCGATTACATTCTTGTTTTCTTTTATAAAATCTATCAAAAATTGTTTCTCAGCTGACGTATAAAATTCTCTTTACATTTTAAATGTAACAAAATTAGCTGATACTCGTAACAAAATGATGAAATATAAACTATACAATTAAATCGATTACTATTTAAGTATTTGTAGTAGGCACAAAATGGAATTACCAAAATGACATTTTTTTTAATAATAGAGTGGCCAGAATGATAGCAGCTCGGAATGTGCACGTAAATTCCACTCTTAGAAAATTTTGATAATATTACAAAATTAATTGTAATAGTAGGTACTCTTAATTATACTATATATAATTATATGTATGCATGTGGTATGTATGTGTGTACATGTACGTATGTAGTGATATATTTTTATTTTTAAAATTGTCTTAGTAAAAGTGATGCGATTTTACCTATTACCTTTAATGCTACTGCACACAATGCTAAAACTAAATATAACCTATAGAAATCCCACAACTGCCTGAACATATTTTTATGCAACTGTTAATAACCGACTATTGCCCAATCACAGTCGGGAAAGAAAAATGCTCATAAATACTTCTTTTTCAAATTTTCGAAGTTTATTAAAGTACGTCTTTTATAGAGTGAGCCAGTCATAGTGGACTCATACTGAAAAGTGCACAAAGGGTATTTTTTTATAATGACTTCCTATGAAGAAAACAGCAATTGGAGAGGCATATTCAGAATATTTCAAATTCTGATCTATATTTTGGGTTCGTTCGGAAACATTTTGCTTTTCATTGTTTATGTTCGAAACTCCATAGCATCCAGTCTAACTACAATGGTTCTACGAACCACATTCCTGCTCGACGCCATAATTTGCATATTGGCAATGGTTCATCAGATTGATTTCACTTCTAATCCTCATGTGTACACTACGACTGGTTCCGACGAAAGTGTGGAACAGCTCATCTGCGCATTCTGGCATAGTCAAACACTGATCTTTTTCATGGTTGCTGTTTCAGTTGGGAACATAGTCGCGCTCTCTTTTGATAGATACTGGGCCATTGTGACGCCAGAGACTTATTTTGAGAAAATTAGAAATCGTACAATCGCTTGTATGCTCACAACGACTGTTCTCATCACCACACATGCCCCGACGCTATTTATGTCAGTAGTCTATAAGAATAGAACATGTACCGATATTGAGGCTCTGGACACAAATACGGCGAGAAGTCTGAACATGATTATTTCAATATACTGGACACTAACTGTGTATTTAGTTCCGATAGTAATAACGATTTTTTTATATACTCGAATTTATAGCAAAATCTATAAATATTCCAAACAGACCAGTAATACGGATGAAGACACTTTACAAAAAAGAGAATTTCTTTTAAATCCTCTTTCATTGAGTTTATGTAAAATGGCTTTTGCACTTATGGTACTGTTTGTTGTTTTCTCTTTCGGTGAGAACTGTTCAACTGTGCTGTATATTTCTTCTTTCATCAATAAAAAACAATACTATCTGGGCCTATATATCTCTCAATTCTTTCAAGTTCTTCGAAGTAGCCTTACCCCAATCGTTGTTTTAAGTTTCATTCAATCTTCTCGTCGTATAGTCTACAATAGTCTTCGATGCTGCAAAACAATGTCAGTGGAGCCTTTTTCTTCTGGCGAAATTATTGAATCTGATAGAGGTCCAACGTTAGAAGATGTTGTATAGTTTTATAATTTACATATATGTTACGTGAACTATCATTTTGATTTTAATTAGACTATAGAATTAGGACTTTATAACTTTGATATTTTATTTTAGATTGTTATCCTTGTGTATCAGTGATTTATTCAATGACGATGTAATTGTTACATTTAGAAACTTATAGTTTAACAGATTTAAATTTAATTTTAGCCTTATTTGTTTAGTTAAATGAATAGTTTACTATAGTTATTTATTTTAATAACATAATATAATAACATATATTTATTGTACGATGTTAAGTAGTGTTTTTAATTGATAATTAGTGGCAATTAGGGACAATTATTTTTCAATTAAACATATACAAACATACTTATAGTACGAGAGCTACTTCTGAAAATAATTTAAATTTGAGAACAAAAGGAATTTATGCTTGAAACGAATTTGCTGATAGCCAATGATTGAAAAATATGTAATTATTGTATTGCACAATCAATAAAAAAGAGATATTTTCATTTTACTAGTTTCCTGAATTAAAGATTTCGGTGATTTCAATAAAATTGCTTTGATTTTCGTGAAAATTTATATTTTTGATAAAATCATAAATTTATTTTTATTTTTAAGTGACATCTTGTACATCATTTTAATTCTTCATGTAGGAATTATTTTATACATTTTGAAACACATTTCAGATTAATAAATTATATTAAATAGTTTTCATGTGCATTTAAATAAAGGGTTCTACCATAATTTTGTCAATAAATCTATAAAAAATGTGATAGATGTCTTGAAATGTATTTGAAAACGGTATAATATATTTTTTTATCGCCAAAAATGGCAAAAAGCTGGTTAGCTACAGACAATTTTAAAATATATAAATTCATTCAAA
>JAYRBW010148765.1:0-14495 GCA_036023295.1 Invenusta paracnida | reverse complement strand
TGCATAAAAATAAATTACATTCACTCATTTGAAAAGCACGTTTCAATACTTGGATATTTATTGATCCTCGATCGCTATAACGCTCTCTCGGAATCAATAAATATCCTCGTATTGAAAAGTATTACTTTTCAAATTTCGTGAAAATAATTATATTTTAACTATATATTTGAAATACAAATAATGTTCTTCTTATGATCAATGAAATAAATAATAATCAAATATTTAAATAATCAAATAATCAAGTATCATATAAGTTTGATACCTATTTTGCGTTAGGAAAAGAGTATGGGGTAACCTAATCAGACTATTTTGTAAGTAACAACAGAGATAATCCAACTTGTTTCACGCGTATTAGTAAAAGTTACTAATTTCTAATAATGATAAAGTATATAAAAGCTGTTTGAGCATTCGATCATATGTAATATGTATATATATTAAGCAAGTTGAATAAACAGGAAAGTTTTATCTAATATATAAAAAATAAGATAGAAGTAAAAGAATGACATATAACAATGAGTCGTAGGTACAAAAAACGAAATAAAATGAAACAAAATGAAGAAAATATGCATCTTCTCAGCCAAGAGGAAAAAAAGTAAATAAATAAAAAGGGAGGGAGGAAAACATCTCTAGTTTTGCACGACAATAGCTACGACAAGAAGTATCTTTGTCGGAAACTTTGGATACTTTAATTTAATCATTTCATTTAATTAAATAAAAACAGTATTTGAAAATGGAAGAAGTAATGCTAAAAAAGAGAGTATCACAATATCCATAAATATGTTTTAAACATGCTAAATACTTTTATTTAAATATAATGTTTTATCTCTTATTAAATTATTTATATAGAAACATATTATATTTAATTTGTTAATGACCTGCTCTTTGCCGCTTCTGTAATTTTCGTTGTAATGAAATATCTGAAAAGTTAGGAAAATTATAAAATACATAATGCATATCTCTTAAAAAAGGAATATTAAATTCGTTATTTTAATGATGCATTCATACTATGCTCATGGATTTTAAATATTTTTCTAATAATCTTTATTCGTAAATGTAGAAAAATTTCACAAAGTGCAATAAAAATTGTATATATTTCTATAAATATTTCTTTTACTGAAATTGTAAAAGTAGCGATTTTCTATTCGAGGAGAATCTATTGATCCTTGATCGCAGCGCTCTCTCGGATCAATAGAATTCCGAGTATAGAAATCTACTTTTCCAATCAAGGAATTTATTTTTTTCTTTGTAATTAAATGTTATTTAAATTTGAAATTGTTGCATAGAGATATCGAATTTATCAGCATTTATTAGTTTATTAATAATAATTGTCACAACATTTATCTAAATAAAATATGGAAGGAAATAGAAAAAAATACATACCTTCATTGTAAAAGTATATTTCTATATTAATTAATTCTTCTATTATAAATTCTCCTAGTATAGAAAAGTATTATTAATTATTAATTAATGTTCAAAGAGTGTTCACTCTTATCGATTTCATATCCATCACTCTGTAAATTTCCGTGAATAAAAAATCATTTTATTTTAGTTATGTAAATGAGAAGGTAAAAAGTAGTATTACATATTTTGATTAAATTAGTTTTATGAACCAATATGTACATATATTCATACAATTTTAACATGCGTAAGTTGTCTATAATAAATAATTTATTGTCAGTATATGTCTAACAGTTTTACTACATACACGATTTAATTACTCTAAGTTTTTAAAACAATATTTTACATAAGCTTAGTTTCAGGTGGGAAAATAGTAGTATTGAACTGTATACAGAATTTAAAAGAGTGAACACTCTTTGTATAATCATTTCTCTATGGTTATATTTATGCTAAATACAATTTTGAATAAATAAAGTTATATAACTATGTTATATTGATTTTTCTAACTTTTGGAATATTTTAACATTTTCACTATGTATAAAAAAGTAAAATGCATGCATGAAAAAGTTGTCCATTGGAATGGAAAATTTTTTTAAATCCTCCAAACGTTAACTTTTCCATATATGCATAGAAAACACTTATTGACATAGATTTTCATAAATATAAAATTGAATATACCTTTGGAGTAATAGGTAATACATGAAAAATCTATCCAATTTTCACAATATTTGTTTAAATCGTTCAACAACAGTTCCATATTCAATAGACCCTGAAATCAAGAATGTTTCAAAATTATCAGTTTCTTATTTTATATTCATTAAAACTTAAATATATATATATGTACCTGTTTGAAAATTAAATTATGTTAATTAGTAATCAAACGTGTTGTGTTTATCTAGAATTTTTAATTAGTGTTATTTAACTAATAAAGTCAAGATTTATATTTATTAACAAAACATATTATTCGAATCTTTTGCACTGATTTAATTAATCATTCTGTTGCCTAAACGGAATTAGTGCCAAATCATGTATTAAATACTTAACATTTTTTTAATAATACTTTATAAAATTTTTATATAATACAAAATATAATAACAAAATAAATCAATTAATTAATTTTTTGTTTCTTAATGTTCATAAGAATTTTAGCTATATTTTCAATCAATTACTCGAAGTAACATATTGTTACTCGATGTAGATAAAACAACTGCAATTAACAGTACGTTAAACTACCGCGTCGTTTTAAACTGAAATATAATCAAGTTTAAGAAATAATTGATATATAGAGAATAATTTATAAATCTAAATAAAAGTAAAAATCAAAAGTTTTTTCATCCAAATATATTTGTAAAAACCACCACTTTCTTTTGCAATTTTTCTCTGTACCTTTCTCCTAATGAAGTCAATTGTATTTGACGAAAACGTTTGAATTATATATATCTGGATGAAAAAACGTTTGACTTTTATTTTTATTTGGATTTATAATCATGTTTATTAATGATTTTTAAATATCAAAAAAGTGAGGAATATAATATGTATTAAATCTATTTTTATCAACAGCTAATAAATATTTTATTGATCATGGGAGAATTATACTGCGAAATTGATATATCATACACTATTTAACTTTATACTTATTTAGTGAACCAAAAACTGTGCATTCTATAATAAATATAGCTTTAAAATATGTATCTAAGAATTTTTTTAATACAATCATCTGTTATTGAAATCAACAATACAATATATATATAATGCTGTATTCGTTAAACCTTATTAAATGAAAAACTAAGCTTGTTATACAGTACTAGTATCCTTCTCGAAGTATGTATAAACTAACCTTATGCAACTATTATAATTAAGTTTTAATTGAAACAAAATGAATATATCATGTTTAGAATAAATAATACATACATTTTTCTTAAATACTCATATACATATATATATATAAAAGAAAACAAAATAATTAATATGATGAGTACCAAAATCTGAATAAGAAAAATTATTACTATATTGCGCAAAAATGTTACGAGAAAGAGGTTGATTTTAGAAACCATCCAACATATTATTATATCACATTGTGAGACAAGATATTTCAAATTTCAGAATAGTAACAATACACAAATGACATTTCAAGCGAAAATAATGGTCTGCATCTCAAAAAAATTCAATTTGGTGAGAGAATAAATTTATCACTAGTCAATATTATATTTATCAAATTAATTTAGCTTATAAAAGTCATAATTTTAAGAAATACGATTGTTAAATAGTTTCGGAATTTTTCTGATTATTTAGTTTAAAATTATAGTACCATATTTGAGGGAATTGTTAGTCAATTTTAATTAAATAAATCAGTCGTTTTATTATAATGTAAAATAGACAATAATAGAAAATTATTTTACAAATTAAACTCACGTTTTATGAATTAACTCAAGATAAAATAGTACAAATACTAATATTAATCGACAGAAAATAATTATAACGAATTAGTTGAACTTACCATCATAGAATTCGTTTGAAAAATTTGCGGTAAATAAATATTACAAACAAAGATGATACTTATTTTATTAATAATTCCAATTGCAAATAACGTGACAGAGGATATTAAAATCAAAAATAGCATTACAATAATCATGTTGCGCATTATAGTCATGTATTTTACAGAAAATTTCATTCATAACTAAAATCTCAGTAATCGATAGTCAATAATAAATTTCTTAAATTAATCATCGATTACTAAAAATTAAATGTTAGGTAACTAATTCTACGGATTAATTAATATCTTAACAAAAACGATAGCGTCGCAAAAATGAAAGCCAAGAACCAAGCTCCTCAAAAGAAAAATGTTGAAATTATATTGATGATATGAAGTACAGTCGCATCTGAGAAATTGGTATAATAGGGCGCCAAGATTTAAAAAACAAAAAGTAAAAATTATATTGATGATCTGCATAGTACAACCATCGAAGAAATTGATATATGCATACATGGCGCTAAGATTTAATTGTTACTATACCTGCTGTTTAAAATGCATGCAGATATAGATCAATAAGGAACATATACCTATATATATCGAAACTGTAAAAAACATAAAAATATATGACAACAAAAATTCTGAAAAAAATCGTGGCAATCATGGTATATGTAAATGATAAAAACAGATATAAAAATTGGCTTTATTAAAACAATTATTTTTGCATTCAATGCTTTTGAAAAAATGATTCATTGCCAACATTTTTCATAATTTTATTATTAGTTTTTTATGAATTTTTCAGTTTAGATGTATGCCTATGTTCCATATTGATCTATACGTTTATGCATTTTAAATAGAACGTATTGTAACAGTTACATCTTGCTTATATCAATTTCGTCGATGGCTGCACTATATATCATCAATATAAATTTAACTTTTGTTTTTTAAATCTTGGCACCCTTTATTTTAACAATATCATTTCAACGTTTTTCTTTTGAGGAGCTCAGTTCTTGGCTTTCATTTTTGTTTAGATCCATAATAATAACAATAATAGGGGCTTTATTTCCTGTATGAAAGTATAGGTATAATAAATTCATAAGAAACAAATTTTTATCGAAATTGATCCCTCTTAAAAAGTATCTTGAAACCTTTTCAAACGTTAATTTCAAGTGTATTTTGTTCCTTAGCGCTTGGCGATTACGCTGACACCAAAAATGCTTTTTACTGCATTTTATTAGCAGTCAAAAATGGGCCTAATAATTCTTCTTAGTATTAATGACAAGAGCTGTTAACATCTCTCAATCAAATTGCTGACGCTCTTATTCGTGGCTTAACGATGCTTCCGCATCGATTAATCTATATGACTATCTAAATTAAGTTATATATTTAAGCATTTATATCCAGTAATTACTTACAGCCGTATACAGATGTTTTTTTTGGTAAAATGACTGATAAAATAAATTTTTCTATTAGTGAAATTACTAAACATTCTATTAGGGAGATCTCCCAGGATTAATATACACCATTTTTTCGTTTAGTATGATACTGGTGGACAATTCATTTAAAGTCATGTTTTAGTATTTTTTAACTAAAAAAGAACATTTAATTTCTTTAAAATGAAGATCATTTAGATAAAACATAATTTTCCATTACAAAAGATGTTAAATATACTATGGAAAAAAATAGTAACTAACAAAATTAATTATGTCACTTATATTTTTACGTGATAATTCTATTGCATTACTTTTGTGAAAATTAACAAAATCCTGAACTACAGAACTCTAAATCCATAGCTTGCAAAACTATGTTGATTGTAACTTTAAAAAATATATAATTACTTTATTTATGTTAAAATCGCAAACTGTACTGTATTTATAGCTGATAATAATAATTGCCAAAATTTCAGGATATTCCAGTCGATTTTAGAAGTGTATGAAATGACAGCTGTATATTTTTAAAGAAATACAAGTTTGATAAAATGTTTTCTTATTTTGTTTTTTACTATAATCTCATAATTGTGAAGATAAGATATAAAAAAGATTCTCCCAGATATAAAAAAACAAAACAAAAATAAAGAGTGTATTTCTAATCAATAATAACAATAATAGGTATATTAAAATAAACTAATAATAATTAAATTATCGGCAAAACAAAACACTGTACAATAAAATTATGAAAAAATCGCCCCTCACTCAAGTGCAGAAAACGAACTAGAAGAGGAGAGAGCTCTAGAATACGTTTGTTTATTTTTGTTGAAAGTAAGCTAAGGGAAGGAAGGGTTGTGTGGAGTGTAAATCAAGAGGACTCATTACTCGGATTCAAAGGTGCATCACAGACAATTGAAAGAGAAACCGAGTTGGAAGCCAGGAGATCTGGGTCCGGTGATTGGTAGAACAAACTTCCCTTCGACTCCCACTCGATCCTGGAGGCGGATTTGACTACCCAAACCTACGCACCAACTCATCCCCGAAGCTATGGGTCCCTGGCAGGGTAGATCTGCAGTGGCGAAGGTGTGAAGACGGATCCAAGGTCGCACTGGGTAGAGGAGATGGAGACCGGTCTGGGCTAGAAAGAGGCCGTCAGTGAGAGGCGGTGGGGTGACGCAGCTACCCGCTTGATGGAGGTCAGATTGACAGGGAGTCAACTGGTCCAGCGGAGGCACCTGAGGGGAAGGGAAGTTTTAGAGGTTATTAAATTACCTACTGAACAAACAAGTCATTCTACATTACTAGATCTCATTATTTTTGTTAATAAATCGGAACAACTCAAATAAAATAAATTAATGTCATAACAAAATATATAACTACTTGAATCAAATCAAATTTAAATGTAATCCAAGATTTACGGTCATTCAAAATTTGTTTAAAGTCCGGTAATATAATGATTTTAAATAAAAATAAAAAAAAAAAAATTATTAATCGAAAAATATTATTTAAACCACATTCAAAAATCAATGTTCATAACAAAAGTAAGATCAAGAAACGCTAAGACACAAATAAAACTAGCTATTAACTCTTCTCCTAGGCCCACTGAGCAAACCTTGTTCCCACCGGAGGAAATAAGACCGCCTACGAAGGTGGCACACACAATCAGTCCTTTCCAGGGAAGCTGTATCCAGCGCTTAAAGTCGAGTCTGTGGACCAGATGTCCCTTGTCCGGCGCACCCACTAACGCCTGATCCAAATGAAGAAGAGTCCCGTTAGATGGGAAGAAAGCCACATCTCGTGTGTCTCGAAGAAAAGTGTGTCGCAGGACGCCGCGTTCTTCACACGCCTCAGCGTCTATTTAAAGATTTATATTGTATATATACTATGACTGGTGAACTCAATTTAACTTCTTAACAATTTTAACATAATCAATTACCTAAATTTAAACAACGCTTAATATTTTTGTGTTAATTATAAATTTATATAAACTGATATCACGTTTCTAATTGTAACACTATACTGAAATTATTTTTTATTTATTCTAATAGTTCTTTGTAATAAAATTATAATATTCTCAGAAAAGCATATAATAAAAAAGAATAAAAAAGTAACTAGAAATAATTTCGCTTTGAAATTAATATACAAAAATTATCGTGAACTACTTAGACTACTTTATAGTAATAATTATAGAGTGGTAATAAAAATAGTAGAAAGCTGATTCTAACATTAGAAAAACAATTTCTATACATTACCAAAAACATATTAAGTTATCTTACTTAGGTTAATAGAAATGATACTTACACTGTAGTGGAAACACTTGTTTATTCTTTAAAATAAAATAAATGAAACATAAGAAACCTAAAACATTTACAACGTGAACTATAATTAGATTTCCACTATATAAACACAGAAAAAAAATCAAATTAACAATCAACATTTGAAAATATCCGCTCAAATTTTTTTTTTAATAATGTGTTCAATTCATGAAAAAGTTTATTGACTTGATTGTGCATAATATTATAATCATGTAGTAAAAGTCAATGTTTAAGAAAATCTATATATTCTGGTATATAGTCGCTGTTATATTACAATATATTCAAACAGTTCAACAAATTCATCATTCGCGATTTATTACTATAAAATTATACAACTCAAAAAAGTATACTAACATTACTAAGTTAACGCGTTTTACACAATGTATTTCTGAGTAGAAAACTTAACGTATAAAAACTCAATAAATCAAAATGTTACTTTGAATCCCATTCTACAAAGTTGAGATAAGAACAGAATTAATAAATGTAATGTATATACCAAAACATATAATAATAAAATGACAATTGTTTGCCTTGGCTTTATAATAAGACATATCTGATCAGCTGATGGTTAATTCATTACTGAAGCATAGCTTAGAAAATTAATTATTATCAAGTATAGATAAATTAGATATCCTGAGAACATAATCTTAATAAAGAATTCTATATTTGGAGAGCTGTAATGACAATATAAGTGCTAGAAATTTAACTAAGTAACAGAAATTATAGTATTTTAACATTACAGAATACTTAAACAGATAATAGCTTAATAATTAATATTTTTCACACAGCCATAGTATAGGTATTCTAAGAACAACTAACACATCATTATAATTTATACGACCCTATCCAAATAAAGATAACGCAGATCTGGATTTATTCATTAAAATATTGTAATCTACATTTGTAGGTATCAAAATAATGTATTGTTTTGACTAAACAGATAGGTAATCTGTGTTACTTTATTCATGAATTGCGCATAGATGTGTACGTAAATGAAAACATACAATGGAAAAGATGGAAGACAAAGTCAAGCATTTCATAGCTATTTATTTTACGTAAACATGTAATTTGAAACCAATATTTAAATATTATGCGGTTTTGATAACAATTACTTTTATGAATATGTAAAAGTCCATTGATTACGAATACCTAGTGCTCACTATAATTATATTTATATAGAGTTGAGTAAAATTGATGTATACATTTAAAATGCAGATACCGTTGATGGAACTTCCAAAGTAGTAGGTATATACATATTAACCATACTAATTAATATTTAATAACTACTCAAACATGTTTTTATGAATAGTATAATTATAAAACATAAAAGACTCTGAAATATAATCATGTCATATTATACGCTATGTTTAAACAGAAAATACTTCAAACGATAGTGGGTACATAGAAGATTAAAAAAAAGAAAAAATACATTTTATAATATACTTTGTACAAACCTCAAATATACTTTATATATATATATATTAAAAAAATTGAAGTTGAAATGGGGTAGACAAGACAATCTAAAAGCAATGTTATTATGTGCAGACAGGTGAGAAAGCGCTTGGAGACTTACTATCATCTTCAATCGTCGTCCTTCGCTGGCCTTCCACAGAAAATGTGTGCAAGCCCAGACCCGTGTGCACTGAAACAAGGGCACAAACAGCTTGATTCTTGAGTTGACGGGCACCCAGCATCCAACCACCCATGCCCCAGCGAACGGCTGAGTTGTGTAGCCAGGGCTTGCTCAGGGATATACGCCTGTGAGAGGAGAGGGTGGGGTCTATTAATTGCATCATGTGAACATTGCTATATGTATTTTGTCACCACTTATTAATAGAAGCTCATTCGTCTATGAATGTATTCATATTGTCAATTAGTTTTCTATGTTCCTATTTTTATTACTTATACTATAACGGCTATTGGGACACAAAACAGTGGCGTTACTTCAATATAAGGCGGGTAATTTTAAAAATCATCATTTTATTAATAGTGTAATTTTTGCAAAGGGTAATCATTAATAGAATTTTGCTCTAAGTTTTTGATTTAATGATGATTTAACTTTTTATTAAGATGTAGAAATAACTGATGATCAGAAAAGAATTCGGGTTTTTATGGAACGCATTGAAAAGTATTTTTTTATATATAAAACTATTGTTATTTAAATACAAATAACCTGTGCCGAAATTAGAAGTACGTTACTTTTAATTTTATATTTAAAAATGACTATACCAAAATAACTTATTTTCTTCAACCATTTAAGAATAAAATTAATACGACCCTCAAAGAACCATAGCTGCAGAAGAATTTATAGTATTTTAAGTAATTATGTGTTTAATAATAGTCCGTTATTGACTGAAACTCCCAGCGCTATCTGGAAGATCTCTTTGCATACCAAATAAATTTAGAAATAACTAACTTGAAATCACTCACCCTGACAAGGGCTCCTTCATGCCTAATCCGCACTCGACCTCCAATCGTTCACCCCTACCAAACAGGTTACCATGCACAACTCCCGCTCCTAGCAAAACACGATTGCCATAGTGACAGCCTGTCCGGAGCCAAGGTCGCGGTTCCACGTGCTCCTTCAGATAGGCAGTTACATCATAGGGAGCAGAAAGGCCACCCATTGGCTGACCACGGTTGCGCTCAACGACCAGATCAATACTGCGGAAAAGATCTAGATGATTGAGACGTGTGCGTGCTTCTTCAAGACATGTCAGCAGTGTGTGCGGATTACGTGCGTCGAAGAATTGACGTAGCTGAAAGAAATCGTTTGAAATAACTTGGGCTTTGACTATCAATATATTACATTACATTATATTACTCTACTATATAATATTAATAGAAATAGAAATACAGATATATGCACAAGCGATTTCTTAAAACTAAACGTTGTTCGGTATATACAGAGTAAATATAAATAATAATCTCTAACCATAGACGTGGGGGCTTCAATGTATTCTCGGACTCAATATCAAAATAATACCCTACATACCCAATATATGAATGTCTATCAACAATAGAAACATCTTTCACATAGAAAAACATGTCAAGTTGATATATCCAATGATACCTTCATAATTCAAATTTAAAAAACCTAAGTCAAAATTCGGCTAAAAACATGGTAGAGAAGGTAAATTTTTAATCTAAAATTGATAATTTATTTGAAGTAAATTTTTAAATTGAACTTTATAAACTTCATAAGGTATTGTTCTTAACAATTACTGCAATTTACATCTAATCAAATCTCTTTTTGGATAAAATTACACTTTTGAGATTTTGTGGTAAAATTTCTGCCATGTTTCTATCAGGTCCTTGACTTACATTTTCTAATTTGAATTATGAAGATATCTGTTGAGATATCGACTTCATAGTTTCACCAATATCTTAGTTTCTATTGTTTATAATAAATATGCATAGATTATATTGCTTTGATATCGAATCCGAGAACTTATTGAAGTCCCCTCGTTACTATGGCCTCATGAATATAGCTTTTTAATTTACAAATATGTATCGCCATTTGAATCAAATCGCGATTTTTTTAAACTATGATGAAATAGACATGGGAAAAGAAGACTTTGTAGTGCTTTCGTTGGCAACAACCACAGCGATGGAACAAAATACGCCGTTATTTTCATTTCATGTATTTATAAACTTACAAATAACATTGTTACATTTTGGGGAATTAGATTTATTGCTAGTATTATCACTTTATTCTATATATAAATATGTTCTGTTTTCATAAATACAATATTAGCTTTATCCCTTATGCTACCCGATTTTAATTATGTGTTCTGCTTTTTTGGATACAATTATTGGCTTGAGCACCACTGACAAAGTCTAAATTATAATAGATTTTCTGTGTTTCTTTAATCAAATTATTCATTTTAGCCCACTAATGCAACAGACAATAAACTATGTATTCCGGGAATCCTTAATTTGATCATCAAATTTAAGCCCACTTGAGATACCCAAATTTCAATTATGTGTTATGGCTTTTGAATTAGAATATTAGTTTTAAACTAGCTTGTTCATCGAAAATTTTAATTGTGTTTTCTATTTTTATTTAATGAAATATCTTTGAGAAATTGCCAAAATTTTAATAATATTTCCTGCGCTTTTTACAATTACAAAATTAGTTTTAAGCCCATAATTTAGTACTGAATAAATAAAATTATGCTTCCCGTGTTCCTTTAATTCGGATAGTTTCGGTTTTCATCGGCCTTCATAATTTACCAATATTTTCTGATTTTCTACAATTAAAATTGTTATTTATCAACAAACTGTAATTATGTCGCAAGTTATCATAGATATTATTATTAGAATTTAAGTGAATATTTTGGATTAGACAATACACATGACCAAGCTTACTACTGTCACAGGGAATAATGTCAAAAATACGATTCATTTCATTTTGATTTATTGTGTATCTCTTCTTCCTTTCGTTATTCACATTAGTCAAGTGTATTCAAAATCAATCGCTTCTGTTAGCCTCGAGATTCGAGAAATTAAAGGGTGTTTGACCTCGTTTTCGCGATCAGAGCAAGTGCCTCTTATGATGAGTAGAACGCCTTTCAGAAAGCATAAGGCGTAAAAAATGTAGATATTAAAAAAGAAGACATTCACTTATTTTAACTATCATAATTACTGAGAAGCCAAAACTTGCCTTTAGGAATAACTAATTTAAACAATTTAATAAAACATGTTTTAAAACGAAAACTACTATTTTAAATTAACAATTTCAGTTTATTAGTTAAAGTGAATCAAAATATGAAGAGAATCAACACCTTAAATGTTTCTAAATAGCTAATTATATGTAGTCCTTATTTTATCCAAAACAGTCAAAATATATATCAGTATTTAATAATCATGCCTGTTACCTGTGCTATAACGAAAGCAGAATTGGAACCGTTCAATCCTTCAATGTGTATCTGTTGTACATGGACTGCAATATGCCTATTGTCAATCATTCTTTAATGCTGTTGTTTAACTGAAATGAATATCAGTCATATTGTTATAAATAGATATTAACGACTTTATTTACTATAAGTATTATTTATTAGTGGCATATATTATTCAATGCATTTTATTTTATTACATGTAATTTTATAATTATACAATTAGTTAGACAACTAATGTGCATAAAGAAATTCAACATGATAATAAGTTGTATTTAAATGGACAAATGTAATTGATTTGTATCATTCAAAAAACGAGCAATAGTCTATAATAAGTACAAAACCTTGATAGTTTGTATTAATAAATATGTATATTTAAAATGTGTTTTCTGTGAAAGCTTTGTAAATAAATATGAAAACGTATTTCTTGAGCATTTTTTTACAATTAAACTACATAGTGAACATTCAATTAATTAATAAATACATATGTATATAGTAGCTGAAAACCCCTGTGTGTAACATTAATAACGCTATATAGCAGATTTCAATGATTAGAGATGATAAAGATGATAAAGATGACCAACAACATCAACTATAAAATGTTCGTATTTTATTAAAGGACATACATAATATATATTTATACGGTCAGTTCCTACAATTATATAATAATACTCGTTAATTAAAATTGAAAACTTATCAAAGATTATAGTTATCTTTATAGATCAATGTTTACATAATTGAAAAATTAATTATTATTAATCATAAACAAATGAATTATATTTTTTGTCAGTTTTTAACAAATAAATAAATGTATTTTTGAAATATTGGTCTTTGATATCTCAAGAGTATCAATATTGAACATGTTTTATATAATTTGTAAATATATATGATTTTATATAATTTCTGAATTAAATTTTTTAACTCAATCAGGTAAACTTTTTGCCTTTAAATTTATTAATCGGATAAATAATATAATAATGTAAAACATGATTTATCAATTACTATAAAGCACACAGTGAAACATAACAAGGGAAATCACAATACACGACAGAAGAACCAAAAATTAAATGTGATTCGTTTCTCGTTAAATCTAAAATTATTTACGAATTATGTTATAAATGTTCTGCATAACCTGCATTATTTTTGCATTATATTTATATATATATATATTATTTAATACTTTAAATTACTTCTAATACATTTTTAACCTTTTTAACATGGACATCACACATGTTGTGACACTGGATACTTTGCTGTGTATAGTTGGTCCCACAACATGTAGGTTAGATAGACAAACAGTTTGTATATTTACAATGAATGCTATTTGCTGTTTTACACAAGTTGACCAAACCATATAACTAAACTCAAACCCATCAGGTAGAATGGTTGTGCTTTTTTATTAGATATTTGCACGAGTAGAGTGAATTATTGTCTCTAAATTATGGTTGCTTGTCTGAATAATGAGATAATTGAAGTCAATATGAAATAAGCACACTTAAATTTATTAGTGACTCTAAAGCATTAACATGTGGACAACTTCATCTCACTCTGCACATGTTCAATGCCTCTGAAATGGCTACCCTTTTTGATAGAGCACCCAAAGATCACCTCTGCATACACTATTAGTGCAATTTTATACTTTACTTTTTCAATGAGTATTATATGTATAAGCATTTCAATTAAGTATAAAACAAATTTCAAATATAATTAGTTGATAATGTTATATTTAAATACAATATCTCATCTATGCCATACTTCAGTGTAAATGATTGAGTGATTAACACTATGTTGGTGGAAAGAACTCATTGTTTATGGGTATCTTTGTAAACAATTATTAGTTATAAACCTTTATTTAAGTTGATTTTAAAAATGTATGAAATTGTGCATTATCTTAATTTTATATCAAATACCGTATTTCTTCGCTTATAAGCCCCCCCTGTGAACCTAATTTTTGCCCCTCAAAGTCAGGGGGGGGCTTATACGTGAG
>JAYRBW010148754.1:0-14495 GCA_036023295.1 Invenusta paracnida | reverse complement strand
CCCCATACACTTTCTTTTTTATTGAATATTTTAACCAATCTCAAAAGTCAATAAAATCGTCTCTAAAAACCGGAAATTTAGGAGCCCTAAATTTAAAAATTTTAAATTAAAAAGCGGCTATCTTAACTTACTGTCATTGGTTATATATAAAACTCTATTTTATAAAAACAATCATATTTTAGTATATTTTCCTAGCTTTCTAGAAATGTATAACTTCACTATATTAATGGCTTAAAAGATATATTATGATTGTTTTTATAAAATAGAGTTTTATATATAACCAATGACAGTAAGTTAAGATAGCCGCTTTTTCTGGAATATTGAAATCACTTTAAATTTAATTTTTTTGTATAATTATTATTTTTGGAATTCATAGTTTTCAACAATATTTTAGAAATAGGCCGAAAACATCCTCAAGAATACTGTATCCAAATTTTATGCCGATATATTATAATATAGTTTGTGAGTTATTCAATTTTTTAAATCGGCCTACCAGCTTTCTTACACTGATTTGGGAGTTCACCGTCCTAATAATAATAGAAGTCCTTGAATGGCATATTTAATAGGCTTAGATATGTAACTAGTATAAAATCAGAAACAATTTACATCAAAGCATCCAAATATTTCAATTCTTTTTTCTCCTCTTATTCTGCACACAAAATAACACAAAAATTAATACATAGATATAAAAATACATATTAATACATAGATATAATATTAAATACAGTTATAAAATTATACTATAATACATAAACGATGTATAAAAAGTAATGGTCAATATGTGTCAGAACAAGTCTATTTTAAAATAATATGTCAAAATAGTACAATTTATTCGTTATTAAAATAAATTCATAATGTTATTAAGCTTTGACATATTTTGACACATATTTGTTTATGAAATCGTTTTGACACATCGGACCACCCCTGTAGTAATGTATTAATCAATTGTCTAGGTTAAATCAGAAGGAAAAATTCAAAGTTCATGGTTATGGTAGCACTTAAGAAATACCCATTTAAAATCACCGTTTAGTATTTGTAAACAAGTCAATACATTATATTAATTTTTCGTATTTTGAACATGTTATTATTGTCATATTAAAAAAATTAACTGCTACTAACATAATATATTTCTACTTTATTTTTGCTCTATAATATAAACATATACTTCAAGAATATATGTACGGCTAGAAAATCAATTTTCTGAAATAATATAGAATACGTTTTTATTTATTCCAGATGCAAAATTATGTTGTAAAAACTCTCATATCTTGCTACTAGTTTAAATATTATAATCAATATTATTGTATGTAGATATTTATAATAAATTCAATAGCGTCACCATCAAATTACAATTTTACTTTTTAAAATGATATATACATTTATAATTTATTAAATGATGACAGGTTAGATGATAACATTCAAATATAACATTACATTTTCTATTCGCAGAATATTCGAACATAAAAACAAGGAGACTATATTGTCATAGTTAAAAGGTTACTTTGAGTTCTTTTTAATTTAAAGTACTATCAGCATATTCGAATTTACATAATTGCTATAAATTCTACTATTCAATTAAAGTTTAGGCAGAAAACCAGATGATCTACCCACTTTATTAGGTATGGCGTCGAGATGATTGAGAATGGACTGCCCTTTCACTTGGCAGAATGTGTGGACTAAGGTCTTGATGGTGCGCATGGGGACATCCGACTTACGTGACTTCCAGCTGGCACTGGGGAATGCCTTAAAAAAAGCGTGACACTCCTGAAGAACTGAGTCCAAGGCGTACTCATTCACTGAAGGTAGTCGGAGTGAGTTGACAAAGATACATTAAGTATATTTTTATGCACCACTTGTTTTTTTATAAAGCAAGATGTCCTGTAAGTATTAACAGATGCTTATTTTTTCATTAAAATATAAAAGTATGTAAGCATTAGATTAATTCAAATTTTTTCATGATGTCGAAAATAATGCCATGCAAAACTATTAAAAGACTTAAATAATACTTAAGTAACTATTTCAGAAAATAATTAACATCTTCAAAAAATAGGCATTCTAATGACTTATGTTTTAAAATTTAAATAGTAAATAATAAGGAACATATAAAGTTAATAATAAAGTCAAACATTTTGATTAATAATTGATTACTTATCCAAAAGTTGCAGAACTCACCTGTAGTTTGCAAATTGCGCGTTATTCGCCAAATACATTTCATAACAAGTTGAAGGAATTTGCTGGTATGGTGACCACTGTCCACACATTCGTACAATAATCGAAGGAGGCAGCTGTGGAAAAAGAAAGGGGTCAAATTTAATAATATTATGATAACAGATTTAAACAAAAATGGTCGTATTAAAATTGTCATTCATATTAATACTGACCAGATTACTCGAGTCTTGTTGGCATTATCTATAATTCGAACAAAAATGATGTTAAGTGAACGGATAACAAGTCCCCCTTCAGCCATTTCTACAATTCTTTCGTTTAGCATCACTAAAAGCATCGCCTGGAAAAGTTCTTTGAGTCGATCGCGGCTTGCTTCTCGAGCCAAAGAGACTGAGTTGAATAACTGAAAGGAATAGATATAATAAAAATTCAAATAGTTGTTTGCTCGTCTTCACACTGTCAGGAATGGAACTTCTGCCCTGAAATGTGTAAATCACAACCAGAATAGACTGTTTACTATCGAGAATGGCTTGATGGGCAATTGCACTTCCAACAAATGCCACTCAGGAACAAGGCAAAAGTGGCGGCAATACCTATCGTACAATCATCATACCAGTGCAGTCTATAAATATTAGGAGTTAATGGAATGGTTAAAAATGATGTATACATCTTTGGGGTATAGTGTCTGGTCTGAAATTACTAGGTAAGTTAACTATGTTTATAATATATTTGTGAGGGTTGAGTATTGGTTAAACTCATGGTTTAGTTAGTTAGTAAACATTATCCTACTTCTAAATTCGAATGGTAAAATATATAAATTGATGTTTAAATAAATAAAATAGATTGTAACATATAATAATATTATGTACTTATTCAAAACAATATAATAAAACTAGAAAAGTATGGAACAATAAGTTAACTGTGTCGTGATATACATAGTAAATATATAAAACTGTAATGCAACATAATAATGATATCGGTTTTATCATAAAATCGATAGTTTTACATAATATCTCTAAAATAATTAGATCTTAATTATTTCAATGTTTTCAAGTGTAAAATTATATTAATGAAACAAGTATATTGTTTTAAGATTAGGACAACTAAAATAATTGCAAATAAAAAATATAAAACAAAAATTAATGATTTTTGTGTTTTTATCTAAATTAAAAACTAAAATGTAAAAACTTTCTGAATGGAGAGTAGCTAGTAGAGCCTTTAGTAAACGTGTCAGTTGCTCATGAGAGCAATCAGGGTCCTCCAAATGTTTACTGGTTGCCATCTTGAGTTGCATAGTTATCATCATCACCAACTGGTCAACATACGTGAGCAACAAGTCGCGCTTATCTTCGTCTAGGTAGATAGAAGAAAATATACACAAAATAATATATTAATACATAATATATATACACAGAACAATCTGAATTGAGGACATACTGCAAATGACTTCATCAATTTGCGCCAAGGCTTGCACACTGGTAGGCACGTCGGTAGCTGAAATCTGTGTTGTTACCATAGTGATAGCTGATGTGGCATCCACACTGTTCCGCAACATATGAGATGAAGGGGAATGTGGTCTAGCCCTGTGAAGAAATGGTGAAAGTAATTCAAAATGTAATGTACTTTAAATTCATGAAATAAAAACATGAAAATTAGGTTTTATTATTAAACTATTATCAATAATGGCTTTAATAATTAACATTGTCAAAATATATTATCACAATATAAAGACGAAAACGGGAATATATATATTTTAAATACAGGTAAACATAATTGACAATGTAATGAAATTATACAGCCTTAAATTTTATTTAACAAGAAAGGAAACCATTTTAAATATGTCAATAACCAAAAGAAATTTTAGAAACAAAAACTGTAAAATATAATTATAAACGTTTCAACAAAAGCATACATGAATAATCGATCCAGCAGCGGTTGAATGTCTCTACGCTGATGTCTAGTTTAATAAAATATTGCCGACAAAAAGCTATAATGAGATAGTGTTTCTGTAATATCAACTAAATTATGCAAAACGTATAATTCATTTAAAATATTAGATTTTCAAGTAGGAATTTTTACAAATAATACAGTATCGAAATATGTCAGATTTAACATGATTTAATATTTTCTGAAACTGATTTATTTTTTACATTAATATAAAAATTATTATATTATTAATTAAATAATTGTACGAGTATATTATTATAAATTGGCGTAGTTAATAAATTCTAACATACCACTTTTCTCATTTATATAATATAATATACAAAATCAGTGGTAATACCAAAGGGTGGTATTATTGTTGTGGCTTTAAAAGCTGCATACTAATGTTAATGAAGAAAATGTGTAATCTAAATCTGCTCTACTAAAAAAAGTTTAATAAAAACTAAATAGGAATTACTACACTAGTTACTTGCCCATTAAATCGTTCCAAGTTGTCACTAGTAACAGTAGACATATATAAATAGGAAGAACTTTAAAAATACATAACAATATTATAACAGATAAAATGTTATTTAAATGTATAAAACAGAACTTAAATTTCTTAACACATTGAAAATAGGGAGATTGTTACAAGTTACTCCCATGTTAGTTATTAACATGCAAAAGTAGAATATGTATAAAGTATAACATTATCCAACTAAAAGAAGGTTTGTAATGTAGTAAATAAAGAATCGAAAAACAAATCTTACCTGCTTGGTCTGAATGAAATAAAACAGATTTAAAATGTGCAAACAAGAGATAAATAATCTAATACGACTGTGTACAAAAAACAATACAATAACAAATACGACATAAGCATCAAGCGTTTTAATTAATAAAAATAAAGCAATACTTAATTAGGATACTCAAGATGCAACAAAAACAAAAGGAGACATACAGCAGGGAAATCAACGTTTTGTGAAAGTTAACTACAAGTAAAATCGTAATGCTTTATATTAATTTTACAATAACAAAATATTGAACACGGAGGCCATCTATTTAAAATTAATAGTGCAATATTTTCTAAAAAATATGTGGTTATATATTTTTTGCCTACAGTGCTGCGACTGGCTGCTTTGTCACAATAATCGCAGATAAAAACATTGAACATTTAAAATTACTCAAATGTAATATTACTATATTTGACATTTAAAAACCTACACAATGCTTAACTAAATAAGTTAAAACAGTTAGTGTTAATTGATTTCGTGCTGCACAGATAAGATCAAACAAGTGCGAACGATGACAAAAGGAACGAACGGGGAGGAAAGAAGAAAGGACAAACAGAATGTATGATGTGTCTATATTCTGTAATTCATAAGTGTCGATTTTTAGTAAGTGCATAACAACGCTTGTAGATCACTGGACACAATAATATCTGAGTAGCAGTTCGACATGCCAGCCTGCTTCACTAGTAGCAGACTTTTCAAAATATCTATAATATTATAATCTTACTCATCGTCTGCCTCGCGCAGTTCATCGAGTCGTGATCGTATTAAGCCGAGGGTCATGGAAGAAACAAGCAAGAAGACGGTAGCGAAACGAAAGCAAAGAGAATTATTGGTCCTTAATCGACTATTATCAGTAGAGTATTGTATAAATTAAATCTAAGATAACGTATACTTATGTTTTTTTTCGTTTACTCTTGTGAAATAAAATGTGCACAAGTTATATAAAACCATGTCAAAATATTATGTAGAAAGATATCAGATACATAACACTAATTAGTATATTTTGAAGAAAAAATGGTAAAATGCACAAAGGTTGATATCAAAATATCTATTCAATAGCACCTCATTCTTCAATCTTAATGATACATAATAAGAATTAATGTAGTGTACTTATTCGAATAATACTTAATACCGAATAATGCGCAATGGAAAACGGTTAATGAGAGAGTGCAAGCAAAATTAGTTTCTAGTAAATTTAAAATACCTACTCATTACATCGGTCAATAAAATGCAATTCTCAAAACATTGTACAATATTAAAAATAATATTAAAATTCAGAAAATACACAGCAATATCATAATATGCACTAAGAAAACTGGCAACGAAATTTTAAAATTATTGAGCACAACTAACAATCACATCAATACATTATTTAAGCGTGTAAAAAAATTGTACAAATTAAAATTGTACAAGCAAATCAGTAAGTCGAAAATATTATTATCAATGAATAATAATATCAATACAGCTGGTAGGTAGATAACAAGATTAATTAGTGAAAACCACGTAAATTATTAAGCATGACGTCATAAATAAGTTTAAGTAGACCACAGGTAATAAAGGCAACACGAAATACTATTAGAATTAGCACACCCACGGACAAACTTTCTAAACATTTGCATTTCTTACTTTCCATTACTAAATGCGAGGGTCGTCGATCTAGAAAAAGTAATATCGAGTGAAGTGAAAGTAAGAGGTTAATATTGTGTTATAAACTACTAGTTGATATTATTTTTTACTTGAAATTCAATAAAATGGAACTGTTTCAAGTTGAAAAAATTAAGTTTAGAAGAAATGTGTAAAAAAATGTAATTGTTGCATGGTGTACATACATCGTATAAGAAATATAAGAAATTAATCAAATAAAACAAGTGAAAGACATTTCTATTTGGAGCGACATTCTTAAAAGTTTCATTTAATAAAAAGAGACTAAAATATGATAATTATTTTAATATTAAAGTTAAAACAATTACCTAAAATGTGGAAGTAAATTAATATTTTCAGGTTAATTTCATTCACCTAAAATAATATTTACAATACATAACTATCAATTTCTTTTAAACGTGTTTTTATTTCAAAATGGCACATTAATTTTTAAGACTTTATTTTTAGTTTTGTGTCATAGTGCCTTAAAATTGGGTTATAAAACATCACACCATTACAGAACAACAAAATATGTTGACATCACCGCATTGTATTGAATTTATAAATCAACTGAAAGTCAATTGTCAAACAGAGATGGTACCCAAACTGGCACGAATAATAAAGTAGACTTACTTAATAGCCGGTTTGTCGATTGGCTTGTAGATGTCTTTGAGGTCAGAGTCGACTTGAATAAGCTTGGGCATCTCATGCTTAGAGACCATCATCTCGTTTTCCTCCATGTCTAGTTGAAACTCGCCCCCACCCCTTCCATCGTGGTGGCCACCATAGTGGTGACCGCCGCTCGCTGGGGTGGGGTTGGCAGGCACATTGCGAGAGGACATGGGATTCGGGGTGCGACCCACGTTGGCTGGGGCAGATGTCAGGTCTCTGTTACAGGAAAATACCTCGGGCCATCAGTACATGTTATTTTATATAATTGATTTATAAAATAGAAATATCGTCTGAAATATTAGCCTTTGTATGAGGTTTTGTATGAGATTAAAGGCTAAAGCTAAATTTATCAAGAAGTTAGTTGAATGTCATCTACTATAATATAATCGACTGGCATATTATTATAAAATAAACTTTATTACTCTTGATAAAAAAATTTAAATTTCGATTCTTTGAATCAAAATTTACAATTTCTAGTAAAGATAATTTGTAATCTTCATTGCACTTAAAACTTGTTAATTGACAACTTTTAATTAAGTAGCACTTTTTTAAATCAATAAAAACGGTATAGTTCCAATTACCTTCTATCAGTCATATTTGTTTTCGAAGAAGGCCTCGTGATAGTTGCCGTATTTATGGTTTCTATCTGTGATTTGCCCGCACGCTTAATGCGCTCTTCTAGCATAGAACGTTCTTTCTCGCTCAACTTGAATAAAAGAGAAAAACATTTTAAATTGTTTTAAAACCAATTAATAAAAGTACAAATTATGTGAATCATTTTGTAGAAAAGCCTAAAATTTAAAACACTAATAAATAAATTGTTAAAATAAAATTTTAAAAATATACATAGGTACTATTTAAGATAAACAAATATTATGTGTGCTAAGATTGTGTGTATACGACGATTTGACAAATTCTTTAATTGCTCATAGAATACTGCATTATTACTACTATATTAATACATAAACATATTCGTCGCGGGTTCAGCGATTTAAGCATTGTGTTAATTTCTTGCGATTTCAATTCGTCAGGCCCTTAAAGAGAAAACCTATTTTTCTACTAAGTTGATTATTATTGATTTTCTTTCGCGCAATCCAGCTATTATTTCGTCGCTCACAGCAATAGCGCATGCAGAGTTTACTAACCAACAACCGACGTAAATAATATGTCTAAAATCAGCTTATTAACCTTTAGTTAAATCAAAACGTAGAGATTCCGTCGATGCTAATCAAGATGTTACTGCAGTTAATTTAAGTGTCAACAATACTTTAGATGATATCATAAATAACAGTAATATTACTGAGACCAATACAGCTGACTGTCATGACGATGAGCATCCACCACTGACATCACGTAACCTACATTCACCTTTAACGGAATTCTACAGCGGTGTCAAAGTAACAATTACAACTGAACTCAATACTATCCTAGCCTCCCGAATCGATGTTATAGAGAATGATGTTGAGGATCTATCCACAAAAGGGAATTAGCAATGCTATCGAGATTGACATTACAAGCTTCAGCAAAGAACTAAACAACCAAAATGAAAAACTAACTTTCCTTGACACAGTAAGACAGCAGAATCAACAACTTAAAAATAATCTACAGGGCATGAAAATCACCTTAACCAACCTATCCGCCCCTCAAACACACCAATGCGTCCTACACCAACACCAAATGAATTTGTTCTATTCAGGGTTACAGTCAATATGAATAGAACACTCAACCTCTCTCCGATTCGAAACACTTGTTAACTAAATCTAAAACTGCATCAAAGATTAAAAAGTTCGATGGAAGAATGTGGACTTCCACAGAATCGGAAAATATAACGAACAAAAAACCTGACTCATTCTGATTAAGCTAAACTCCATCTGGACGAAGAGTAAATTACTCTCCGAATTCAATAAACCCAAAGGAGAGAAAAATGCAAACTCAAAGAAAGTCTGCCAACCACCACTGTATAAAAAAACACCCGTAAAAAAGTATGGACACGTAATAAAAAAGCAGTCCAAAGCTGAAACAAACGGACTGCCAGTCCAAATAAGCTACAGTGCACACATAAATGGATCCAAATACATCAAAGTAAACAATAAATGGAGCAGATCCACTGAACAAGAAACATGACCATCAAACCCCTTTGCACTTCCAGTCCCTATGGCTATGTTACCTAACAGTTGATCGGAACTTTATTCTTGTCAAACTTTATACATGTGGGCCTACCCCGAAGCCACTCGCCCGTGCGCCCACCGCAACTCCTCTCTCTAGCCCACAAACATCCAAAACATCCATGTCATTGAAATTGTCTAGTCACCTACTGACTCTGTGTGCAATGCAGGTAAAAGCGGATAAAATCTTGAGATGGACTGGTACAAACGATATGAAAGTAAATACCGCCAAGACGATTGGAACTCCGCATTTCGTTCCAGAAAGTGATTCCCCATTGCCCAAACTGATAATGTACGGGGATTAAAATGAACCAACCTAGTATCAATAACAAATTGAAATGGGACGACCACAGCGCTTTGTTGGTTTCAAAATTATTTCAAAGACTCTACTTCTTTTGCATGTTGAAGAGAGCTAATACAACAGTGGAAGAGATTATCGCAGTATACAACTTAATAATAAAATCTATTCTAGAATACGGAGTATCTGTGTCCCATACATCTCTCATTACCAAGGAGCACAATACGTTGGAATCCATCAGAAACGGGATGCGCCATCATTGGAGTCTCGACGCTCGTTCTGCCATCTCTCAAATCTCATCGTGATGACTCTGCTAGAAAATTATTTCGTGACATTTAAGGCTACAGCGTTAAATTTTTGCTTTACCCTCACCTCCAACCCGCCACTTCGCTTTTCAGTGTAGAACGGTCAGATTTCAGGCAATCCTCCACCTTTCTAGGGCATGCCATGTTTAATGTTACTTTTTTGCCATTTTATATTTCTTGTTTTTATGTTACTTTTTGCCTCTCTTTGTTGATTTATGTGTTCGCATGTTGTATTCGCTGTTAATCTTCTACCTTCAAATCTAAGATTTTCGCCAAGGTGCGAAATAAAGATAAACAAGTATTTTAAAATAGAAATTCGTAATGCTAATAAGAAAATTTACATTTTATAAATGAGGCTTAAAGATAAATAAATAAATATGAACTAATTAAGTGCACGATTTAAACATCGTATTTTCTTTACATTTCCAACTAGCTTGTAGACCTGTTCTCCCACAATATTGTAGACAGCGACGAGTGTGTTGAGTGATGCTGTTCTTACACCACTATCTCTGTCAGCAATTTGGGCAGCAATAATTTTTAGAGCAGGCCCTGGGGCAGGTTGGCATACGTCAACTCCATACATCTCAATTAAACAGCCGAGCTCTTCCAAACATTCTGAAAATATAGACGTAATATGTAAATTTGACAAAATAGATTGTTTACGTATTATATTACTACAGAAATAATAGTAGTATAAATCTTAAATCATAAAAATGTACACAAAACGACAAACCTTGTCTTTGACGAGCTGTCTTAGTAACAAGACCATCTTTAAGGAAAGTAAAGAGTTTGCTCGCAGGATAGACACGACAAATAAGTTTGAAAATCGATCGAACATCTCGTCGAATGTTCTCTTTTGCATCACCGGATTTAATAACGAGATAGGGCAAGAATGATTGGGCTTCGACTTCAGGCAGCGAGTAGCCGTCATCGGCCAATCGACAAAACACTTTGTTAAGATACTCCAGACCTGAATGAAATGAAAATCAAATTTATTATAAACTTTATTATTTTGTTTTTATATAAAGCAATACTGACTATAATAGATTCTTAATTATTTAGAAATCTGCCCTAACTAAATTTCTCACTATATTAAATTTGGTATTATTCGAATGCTACTATATACGCTGTTTGTGAAGCAGCGCGCAACTGAATAGGTATTTTTATAACTATTTCCTTATTGAATTTCAATAATGGAACTTCAATAAGTATTAAGAATTTAAATCTACTGTTATTCCCTTAGCGAATGCTGTTACATGTCAAGCCATTTTTATCTGCTGGCCATATTGCGTCACCCTATATTTCGCCCAACCATTGCTGTAGTATTTATAAGCCTTACCTTGCAAATTTTTTATTTTTTGAAAGGGAAAATCTAACCCCGTCATGACAATTCCGAGTGCTCTACAAAATGAATGAAACCAAACTAGGTCTAATCGGATATGTTGTAAGTTAAAAGTAAATGGATATGTATACACATGCAGAGACTACGCTAAGGTATAAATTAAGGATATTCGCATGTGCAGTTAATACATTTAACAAATATGTAAAAACAAACTTTATAAAAATTACAAATTGTTTTATTGTCGTAACATACATATTCTATAATAATCAAGAAAATATTTCATATAGTCATGTAAGTAAAATTCTAAACGTAAAGCAAAAAAGTTTAGATTAAATACATTCGCAATGAAAGTATTAAACACTAAAAAAAATTAAAACAAATAATTCTTGGAAAACGGTGTCGCTGTATGTATAAGCATAAGTATGAAAAGATAAAAGAGCAAATATAAAATGCTAATCATGGGGAAAATCCAATTAATACCAAAATGATACGATAACATTTGCGGATGTAAAATTACAAACAGTTGTTATCCCGGATAATTCATTAATTTATTGTAATACATATATATATGCAATATTAACTATTTTAGGAGTTTAGTTGGACAAAAGTAGCGACAATTCAAAATACAAGAAAACAGGAGAATTCCATTTATGGTGGGTGTCAACGTGGTCCATACAGATTAAATAGAATTAAATTTGTTGGTTTCTAAACTGAGCTTAATTACGGATTATTTTGATTTTTCGGTAATTAAAACAGTATGTACATTTACATAAGTAATGTACCTTATGTATTGTATTACACGTCCTTCTAAATTGATAACGTTTATAAAAAGGCTTCAAGAGATATCATGTAACATGTGTAATATGTGAAATAATTACCCGATTAGCCTGTTCAGTCGATCAAGTAGACTGGTATGTTATTTATTGTTCTATATTTTAACGCTTTTTAACCACTTATAATTAAAATATAAAATTTTAAAGAATTCGTAAATCACACGCATTAATAATTAATTCTCAAAGCATACCATTTAAAAGATATAACAAATTAAGTCAACAGCAGCCCACCTCGCATGATAACACTAGGATTAGTTTCAAAGAAGCGGAGCACCATCCACTTGAGGATGAGATCGAGGTTGGCCCTCGTGGATCCAAAGGCCGCCGTCTCCTCCTCCTCGGTGTCACCGTCAAGGAACTTGGAGAGCATTTCCACCGCGCGGATGTGTTGCTTGAAATCGGCGTGGAAGAGTGACATGGCCAACTCACTGCTACAGTTGGCGGTAAAGAGCTGCTGAAGCTGGGCCAAGTGCTCCTTTGTAGGCGCATCAAAGTCCCATTTGAGGAGCTGAAGACACCCAATACGGTGTTGTTTATAAGTAGAAATAAAATTAGAACACAAAATAAGATGCAAAATGTGATAATTTGTTTAAATTAAATTGTTACAAGAAATAACAATTACCAATGAGAATCACGATTCCAAGCAAAATTATTTCAGATTAAAACCTTTAGAGTACGGTTGATTTTGTTTCTTCTAAAAATCAATTAATGACAAATAGACTCGTACGTCCTTTACTGTTAAGATTAAGTCGAAGCATGGAAAAGCAATTTAAAAAATTACGTATTCATTTAAAAAAATCCTCCATATTAAATAGCAAGATTATTATAAAAAATGTAGAGAGTTTAACCACTAAAAAAATTACTCAAAAAATCTCAAATTAAAAACCAATATTAAGAAAAAATTATTGAAAAGATTAACAAAAGTATGCAGAATTTTGTTACATACAGTAGTAGTAGTATAAAACATTTAAAACAAAAATATTGTATTGAACGATTCTTTTTTCTTAAAACACAAAGTAGTAGCATATTGTGTTGTTAGTACTTTTAGGAACAATAATTATTACCATAATCCAATAAAACAAATAAAAATAGTTTAGTTTCAAAGATAACACGACCGTAAAAAATACCTTTCGTTTCTTTTCATCAGCAAACCGTTGGTCTTTGTTACTTGAAGCAGAAAGAAGTGGACCAACAGTTTCTTCGGGAGCATCCTTCTTCTTCTTCGTCTAAAGCAAAAATAAAAGAAACGTCAATCAAAAAATCTATTCATATAAAACTGTCCGATTGTAATATCATAATATAAGTATGTGTCATTATTTAGTTATAGAAAATAGCCTTGGTTAATAAACTCCGGAACACTTATAACAATATAATATTATGAAGAAATCAATATATTTCTTAATAAGTGGTACATCACATTTTAAATTTGAACTATATCGTAATTCTTAAATCCTATTTATAAACTATATATAACACAATATGATATTTTATTTTTAAAATGTACGAAACATTATAAATTTATTAAATGAACTTAAAAAAACATTTGATTTATAAAATTATTATAAAATAATAATACGTGTGCTTATTTGATCTAATAAAATGGTCATATACCTGAAAAACTCTTTTAGTTAAGAAAACAACAAAGGAAATATGCAAGAAATAGAACAGACAACACACATACCTATCTAGATAAAAATGTACAATAATATAAATATACCTGAATAAACATTAACAAAACAAAGTACAAAACACGTTAAATATAATATAATACTGCATAAAAACTGAAATATTAATAAAACAATCTACACAATCATATCAGTTAAGTAATAATAAAAATAGGTACACAATAATAGGATAATTTTCCTTGCGAATAGCATAGAGCAATTAAAAAAAGAAGAGGCTGGTAAAAAAAGAACATCATAATATCTTCAATGGACAACATAGTCATAGGTTATTATATTTAAGAATGCAATACAAATTAATACATAACTGTTACCAACTTAGATCTGTGATTGGTTCTCACAAATTGACATCGTTACAAGAAAATATGGTAAAAACAGAAAACATACTATTAGTCCGGGAGCCCAGAGGCTCCAGCCTAATGGAACGAGGTCCTAACAATCAACCCCCTAGATGTTTAATACAAACATCCCACATCATGAAACTGAATGTCTGCCGTTGCATAGCCAGTTCTTTAGTACCATCAGACACTTTTTCTAATTTTCCATATCAAAGAATAGGAGAGAATTCAATATTTAGACCCAATTTTCATGAAAATGCACATTTTCATGGAAATAATTGTTTTAACATTTATTAAGAATACAATGATGCATATTATTTTGTTCGTTTAAGTGTTTTC
>JAYRBW010148743.1:0-14496 GCA_036023295.1 Invenusta paracnida | reverse complement strand
CGTATATTTAGCTATTTTGCTGAAATTCACGTATATTCACGTATATACGTGAATTTCACGTACTGGTGGCCACCCTGCGCTACAGTTTGCGGCGGTGGTGATGAGTCATTGAACGCTTAGCAACCCCTAGATCCCCGGGTCTCCAATATAAAATGAGAGATCTCCCTACACATCCAACTATCCCTCCTTTTGTGTGATTCGCATAATATACTCTATACCGAGATATACTACTTATAGGTTTTATTGGCCAATAAAAAACCACTTCCAGTTTTTGGTGAATTGATCCATTTTACTCACAATTCATTAATATTTCCTACTCTGACTGCTATATTATGTATATGTACATGGTATATGTATACACATACATAGGTAGGTATATGGCGAAGGCATTTACGATAATTTGGAAATTACGCTGCGAGAGATTTTCATTCCACGATTAGTTTTTGTCTCAGATAGGTTTTCCAGACTAAAAATGAATTCTTTGGAGAGGTAACTATAAGACCGTAGAATGGAGATAAGAGGACAGTCACTTGTGGTAGGGGGGGGGGGGGGGTGGTCGTTGTACCTCATTGATTTATGAAAGGGTGTTTTTACCATTGACGGATCATAACATCACAGGCATCAGAACTAGTTATTTATGTTTCATGCACAGATTTTTGTTTTAGTATGCCTCCTGTGCGTGTGCATATTACATGTTGATAAGATAGTTTTTCTCTTTTGTAGGTATATTAAATGTCTGCAACTAAGTAGATATAATGCACACACACAAGGAGATTTGGCACACATACGTCAAGATGTCTGTTCCCCCCCCCCCCTATAATACTCTCTATTCGCTCGTTAGTTATATGTCATCGTTAATATTTCTTTATCACTGGGGAACGTATATAATGGAATAAATCAATATTGTATACTTATTTTTCCGATATGCTCCACCCTGTCAGGTAGTTTATAAACCTCCCCTCCCAACTACTAGCTATATATAAATATATAATATATATACTTCATAGTTTTTTAAGTTGGAGAAAATGCTTATGGTTTTTTAAACGTTTGTATGTGTATAGTGAAGATTACTTCTTTTTTTAGGAGACACTATTCTGCTTAAATTTAGTTTTTCCAAATAGTTATTTTGTGAACTATTTATTATTTTTCACCGCCATGTATTAGAAACTATTTTTTGACGTATTTAAAAGATATTATTTATAAGGAGCTGTCACTTAAAAGGAACTACTACAATACTAAACTATATGTTTTAATTTATATAAAATTCTTCTGTTTTATAGTCAAAATACATATATTAAAGAAATGAACCATGTCTTGATTCTTGAAACATGCGTGTATTTATTTTTTCGACACAGAAGAAATAATATATACATATATGAAAATAAATGCCGATTAAAAATTCACTGCAATGTTTTAGTATTTTATTGTTTTGTAATAATTTTTAATTATTGAATAATAGTATTGGTTATTTTCTGATTGATAATATAATTTAATTAAAATTTGTTCTGTAATATGCATAGAGTTTTATAAAAATTATGGACAATGATCTGATCAATTCTTATTCAAGAAAAAATGAATTATAAGATAAGTTCTAGCATAAATAGAATGCATCTATAACCAGTATCCGTTATGGTCTGTCATTTATAATTTGACTTAAGTCATTTATCCATTTCACAGAACGTGATTACTCAAAAAAGCTCAGGGTTCTTATTTATTGCACAAGACAATCAACTACAGAATAGAAAATCACGATGAAAAATAATACAACAGGACAAGGATATTGTAAAGTTGATCATTTCCTATGATATATTTAATATGGCACATATACATATATATATATAACAGGCTTAAGGCAAACTGGCGGCATTCTATTATAAAGCCCATTGAATGAAGGAACGGAAACCATGGCAACAGTGATGAAATTATGCACACCATCGATTCTAGAATTGGGAGAAGAAGATGTACCGGGTTACTCAGAGTCTATAGCCTCAGGTAACCTAAGGTTTACCTGTTTTCTTCATTTTTCGAAAAGAGTTTACCGTAACAATGGATAAATGTATTGGTGTGTTTCAGGTAGAATGTACAAGATGACTTGCGCGTGATAGCTATATATAATAGAGTAGATTTATGCATATTATAGGTCTACCTAATATATAGATTTGCATATATTTATACATGTGTAGTACACATAGTAAACCTCTGTACACCTGATATATATTGTTATAAATACACACACACTGCTGTATATGATTACAGTTGATGAATATCGGCAGGATACAGAATGTTATAATTGTTGTGAGAAAAGCTAAGATGATGAGAACATGAAAATACTAATGAATAAAATATGCGTCTTCGAGACAGCTAGAAATTCATTTTAGCGAAATAAATAATCTATCAAATATCTATTATTGTACTGAGTATCTATATATATATATAGTGGGATGTAAAAACTGAAATAGGTAAAAAATTGCAAGTGTGCATATAATATATTTAAATTAAATCATAAAGTAGTTAAGCATATATATATATATATATTAATGAATTATTTCAAGAATGAAAAAAATACAAATTAATATAAGATCGTTGTTTAAAAAGATATTTATTTTAAACATACAAGCTTTAAATATGATATATTTATATGCATATATATATATATACCTGCATAAAATTATCTATGTCATTTTAAATTATATAGAAATTAGAGTGAAATTAAGTAATACGTCTAGATACTCCTTCACATCTTTGATATATATATTATATACATATTAATGTATCTTTTCAATTGATTTGGAAGTAACCGTATATATGTAGGGATAAATGTCAAGCCGTAGAGACAATATAACAGATAAGAGCATAATACACAAAATCTGGAGGAGTAACTACTAATGCTTTTGCGTATTACATATTATACCCAAATTCAATGCCATATTATGTAGAGGAGAATATGAAATCTTGGAAAGAGGGGAAAATCGATTGGTAATTTAATAATAATGCGGCAGAATATCTAATGAATGGAGAATAGCGAATATATTCCACCGCATACGAATATTATACAATACATGTGCATTGATTATTTTGGAATGACTCAGCAAAATTCTACTACTTTGGATTTATTTTCTAGATTTGTGGGAGGGGCGTATTTTATTAATTGCTCTTTTGGTTCTGAATATATGCGAAGAAAATTAAACACTGCGTCGAATAAATATATTGTTTATATATATGTACATGTAAAGTATAGGATGTTATGTAACCTTTGCATAATTTAATCCTATAAGTATTGGGTGCACGAATTTTAATAAAAAATATGCATTATTTTTAAACAAGATTAATGAATACCTACAACATATATAACATATTCTATGTATACATAATTTTAAAAAATTCGCTGAGTTCAGAAAAAAGTCACAATAATTTAATGTTAAAAATAAATCAAAAATAAATAAATAAAGCAAAATATTAACTAAACCAAATTTTTTCCACATTTGTATAAATATGTTTGCTTTAATAAAATACGAATAAAAAACAAAAGAATAGAGGTAGATATACAATATCAAATGCAAATAAAATGCGCAGTTGCGTGTTAAAAGTCCACTGTTGTGTGTTTAGGAAACATGACGTATATTGGCTAATACGAACAGGTATTCATGCCTGCTGATAATATATACAGAAAGTGTTATTTATCATATTACTTAAAAGCATACCTCTATATATGTACATATAAACATGTTTGCTATCTATCTATAGCATACTGACCTTAGTCCCTTCACTCAAAGTATACGAGTGTACTGCGCATTATATTGTATTAATATAGTAGCCCTTATTAATTAGGCAGGTGTGCAATACGTAGTAAACTGACTTATGAGGGGAGGGGGGCTGTGAACTGTGTATATATCAATACACACTGTGTTAAAATAACAAACTACTCGTCTCATGTAAAATATTGTCGCCGAATGCGCGTAAACAGGCTCCACGCTCCACTGTGTTGTGCTCCTTTGAAAGCGTGCCCCCTGGCTCGTACAGTCAAATACTAACAATACTTACTTATATACCAGCTTAGGTATACATTGCGCACCATATACTATTTTCTATCAATTAATTTGTTCGTTCGCCTTCGCTCATCCACGTCTTCACTTATTCTAAGAATCTGGGCTTAACTGCTGCCATAGTACGTCTAATTTATATATAATATAATATTGAATGAATACATTGCGTTGCACTTCATTTCTGCATTAATTATGTTGGAAGGCTATACTGTTAAATGGAATATAACATATTCTATTATTTTCTACTGTTGATATTATTTGTTATACATAAGTGTATAAAGATTACTTATTATTGATTGGATTGCGGACTGTACTATTTAGATAACACCCATGTTTGCTACAGTATCCAAATAGTTATTTTATACTTGATTCAGACTGCTATTTGTTATCGTCTGTTATTTGGCGTACAGAACTCAGATTTGTAATTCTTGGTGTATATTGTGTCATTTTTCCATCATCACTATAAGTGTGATTTTTTCTGTGCTTGGATTTTGTGAACATTCAAAGTTTTCATTTTACATTTATAGCTTTTATGGAAATATTATTTTTCCAATTATTTATATAAGCAGAGTAAGTTTTAAAACAATTACCTAGCTTTGTATTTTTCACAAGTTAATTGGTTCCTTTGAAATTTGGAATTATTTTTATTCTTGACATTAATTATGTAGTTGAAAGTTTTAGAAAATTTAGAAATGTGTATATAGTATAAAATTGTTTTATTATAATAATGGTACATTATTTGTAGATAATTAATTTTTAAATTGATGAATTGCTATATAAACTTTTCAGATTAATACATTTTCCACAATATTATAATTAATTAGAACTTTAAAATTATAATTATATACGTACATATAGGCATTAAATGTATAAGACAATAAAAATTAAACAATATATAAATATACATATATTACATAGTATGATATATATATGTTGTTATACTAAAATAAATATCTATGGTGCACATGTATGTCCATTAAAAGTATGTATGATTAAAAAGAATTATAAAATTTATAAAACTTATCTTTTGGATACGTATTAAGATGTAGTATATCTATCATAATTTTTTTATCAAATTGAGAAATAAATTCATTATACTTGATGCACATTATTATTTGAGGTTTTATATTTGTTATTTTTTCTGTACTCACACTCTTAAATTAAACTCCTAGTTTATATTTGTAATAAGGTTGACAAAATCGACAAAATCTATTTTTCGTACTTAAAACGTTTCTATTTTCTATTATAGTGCGATGCATATTAGGCTTAAAAATATTTTAGTTATTCGTGCCAAAACTAAAATATTGATTATCCATAACATTGGACGGAATGCATTATCGAGATGGGAAGTGATTCAGGGTGCATCGAATCTAGGCTTTATGTTTGCGAGAAAATCAAAATGTCAGGTTCAAACTGCAGATTTCTGTTTACCCTAACAATTATATTTTAGTCGAAGAATCAGTAATTGATATTTACTTTAAAACCATGGTTGGCAATACAATTACACGGGCTGAGAAATAAATTGCAAATAATATTTAAACATTATCGGGATAAAATGACTGACGCAGTTTTTATTTTGTTTGCGGTTAACATAAACTGTATGCGCATATTACAAGTAAATATTCCTTGCGCTCTTTTATTCAGGGCATAGAATTGTCAATTGCAAATGAAGAGGATATATCTATTTGTAGATGTTATGGTATTCTTTTATCTTATATGTTATTTGTATATATGCACACATCACATAATATACGTCTGAATGTTTTCATTAAATTCCTAAAAATGTATAGCTTGCATATTCGTTTGGTTTCTTTTGTTGCTGACTGTTGTTGTCTTCTTTTATACAAAGTACAAAAGCATGATATACTTTGCATGATTACAACTCGTGTACGATCAATAATTACAGTATGTATATTATGTACGTTGAGAAAGTAAAGGTATTACATACATAGGAGAGAGGAGATATTTTCAATATATGATTGAATGATATGGAATGAGAAAGTTTTCTCGAATGATCAGACAATCTTGAATCTATCCATGAAGTAATAGCTTTTTTCAAATATGCATATATATATACATATATTATACCTGTCTATTGTTTGTATATGTTTGATTCATGTCCCTTTTTACGATCGTAGACTATGACAAATATTTCTCCTTCTGTTATAGTTTCCCAGAAACAAAAATAAACTCAAAGTTTATCCTACTCTGAATTCCTTGCGTTCCTATATAGTCATTAAGTTCATAATATTTACTTACTAGATTCCCGACAAGAATCTCTCTTGCTTCAATGTCTGTTGGGGAAACTATAATGTATATCCCACCCTTGCAACACTTTTAATAGTGTTTCCTTCTAATATAAATGACCTCGAAACACAATGTGCGCGCGTTATAATCAAACCATTCGATTGGAAATTGCTTCTTTCCTTCCCTTCCCTTCCCTCCTCTTGAAAACAAGTCGCACACAAACTTCAACTCAATTTCTCAAAGCAGGCAGACAGCAAGCATTGGATATTCACCTTCCTTGCTTCTATGTTCAGTTCAATGGCGTGTAGCTCAACAGTCTCAGTAACCTTGGAATGCCTCCTCGCTTTTAGAGTGACTATTGGCAGAGATTCCCTGGCTCTTCCACTGGAGCTTTGCTGTAGCTAACTACCCCGTTCAACTCCTTTCGATAATACACTATATTACTCTCACACTCCCTGCTATCTTTCCCATACTCTCAAAAACGTCGATAGCATAGACTTCCTTCTCCCCTCTTCTCCTCTCGCCTTCTCCCTTGATTATATTCAAGTTAATACAAACTCCCGCGACCATAGAAAAAGGCGAGAGATCGCTCTAGACTTTGAAGCACAGTGTGCCGAGCTAGTGACTAGGAAAGCAGCAAGCAAACCCCAGAAACAATAATACTTAAATTTATAAAGTTTGTGGCTTTCGGAGTTAGTCTTGTATTGGATTTTACTATAATACACGACTCTACGGTATTACCTCCTCTCTTTTTGGGTGTGTGTATGTGTTTGGCTGCAGCCTGCTCCTAGGAAATTGAAAGGATCTCTTGTATCCTTCCCTTTTTAGTTGGTGTAACAGTGTTCTCACCGGAACGACGAATAACCCCGGAGTCTCCGCTACCTCCCCTGCTCCAAGCTTGGGCTACACCCCCAGTAGTCAGTCTGCAGCACTTCAGCAGCAGATTCAACAAGTGACCAGCGCTAACTTCCAGCGCCAGGAACAAATTCAGCAGCAAGCTGTTAGTTCGACTCCACCGCCGCCCCCACCGGCCCCGGTTGTAGTTCAAACGACAGCTTCAATTCAGGAGTCGTCTCCACCACCGCAGCAACAGTACGACTTCCAATACACCCAGCCAACCGTTAGGCCAATTGTAGAGGCACCACCACCACCACCACCGCAACCTCAGCAGCCCCAAACCCTTGTCACCTCTACTAGTAACATAACCCATCAACAGGGAAGTAGCAGCGTTCGAACCAGCCATCACAAGTCGTCTAAAATGCCGATGGCTCGTCTCGCGGAAGAAGAATACGCGACCGATGGGGGACACGATTACAATGATAGTGGCGCTATGATGATGACTAATAACACAGCGGGCGGCGGGCCTGCCGTTCAGCCGGGCACCGCAAGGAACATCTTTTGCGCCCCTGAGTGCCCTATTGCCTGGGTCACTGTGTATCTCGATAAGGCAGAGGTTTGCCGTTGTGTGCGTCCAAAGGTGACCGCGGGCGAGTTCACAGAGGTCGTCTTCACACGTCTTTCGCCGTCGATCGATAAGGATTCAATCAGGTAAGACTGCGTGCTTAATTTAACATTCCTCAAAATAATTTGATTTACTTTATTTAACATTAAAATGATATTTTTATATTTATATGTATTTTACATCTTCAATGATTGTAAAAGCTTTGGTAAATATAAAAATATTTATTAAGTAGGTTACAATAGGTTTATAAATTTAATGTAAAGTTACAACATTTTCAAATACATCAAATACATTTCAAATATTTGAGATATGCATAATGATCATTTGCAGTTATATGATACAAATGATTTTCATCTATCCATTATAATTAAGATTAAACTACAATTATTGTGGAGAAAATAAAAAGTTAATTTTAAATTTCTGTAACAATTATGGACAACTTTAATTATGAATATAGTTACTTTAATATGTATTTTATTAAACATTAATTATTGATTTAATTATTTTTAAAAAGCAGATCTATTTTTTATGTTTGAAATATATTTTGCATTTAAAGGCATTTTTTATTGAAAAATGAAGAAAGGTTTTTCCTAATTGTTTTCCGAATTAAAAAAACGCTAGACAGCACGTTACCAGAGCTTTATAAAAATGAAAGTCACATGTCTTTCATATTATTGATTACTGCTTTATTCAATGGCTTTATAATAAATATACTAGTATTTAGTTTATATTCATGGATTATTGTTTGTCACCGGTAGCTTAAGAACTGAGTAACCTAAACCTAAATGTTATTCCCTTATTTCCAAGCATGTTTTAATATTATAATGTCATTCTGTCTAAAATTCTACTTATGGAAAAGGTGACACATTATGCATGAACCTGTGTTTCATTATAGAAAATAATGAGTTCAACAATCTACTTGGAAACTATAACACCTGTTTGATTATTTTCGTAAAAATAATTTTTGTTTTTGTTATATATTATATAAAATGATATTTAGTGTATATAAATTTATATTATACTTCAAAATAATTTCGAAATAATAGTAATCTTTGTTTAAATATAAATATTTTACAACTTTTACCCAATTAAGTTAAAACGTTAATAAATTAACACTCTGAGACAATTTAAGAAATTTAGATGTTTGTTTAAATAAAAGTCTATAACAAATTTAATGTTGATCAAAAAGTTATATGTATATTGAATGACAAATAAAAAATCTGTTTAAAAACATTTATTTTATAAAACATCTTGGTAACTTAATCTATTAAATTAATTAATCAATGAAACCTTTGTGCCACGAGATAAGCAAATAGACTCCAAATAAATTGCAAATAGACTATATATATATATATTTTAATATAATTTATGGTACCTTATATAGTAAAGTACTATACATGAGTATATGTCCAAGCGTTCATTAAATGAATTTGCAAATAGAAATTAGCAAGGAAAGATGTTTCTGTTAGCAATATAAATAATATTTAATTTTTAACTTCCGGAAGATATACGTTTAGATATGTGTATATTATGTTTGAAAAACATGAATTATATTATACATTAAAATATATATAAAATATTGTCGCAGTGCTCGGGACAGGCAGATATATTAGACATTTGTAACATGATGAGAATCATAATTGGCTGCATATTCTGCTTCCGGTATATTATTATTTTGGGATCATTTACTGTATTCTTTTATTACCATATATGTTATAGTTGTACCGAAATACATTTACTCGATATATGCAAAAAACATGCAATACATGTATAAAATTATACAAAAAATGTAAAGGTTTGGTAAGATATAAAATGTAATATATTTATAGAAACATGGGATTGTCAGTTAAAGTTATGTACTGCAGTCAAAGAAATCAATCATATTCAATCTTTACTAAAATTGAAATTTAGCCTAAAGAAATAGTTTTTAATCAGTTATAGATAGAGTCTTTTAATCAATTTATATGCACACAGGAGTTTTTTTAGAATTTGAGATAAAAGAGATTGACTATATTTCTTGTATCGTTGTAGACACTATAAGCTTTTCTGGTGGTATTTTATGTATGCATTCATATAGATAGTATAGACATACATATATATATATATATATAGGTATTTTAAAACATAACTGTATTGGTTTGTACCGTACATTTATAACTATACCCGTATGGTTTTATAGGGAGGTAATAGTATAAATACTTGCCAAGGAAAAAGTCATTAATTGAGACGAAATATCTAACTAGTACGCTTGTCGAACGCTTGTATCTTCGAAGTTATATGAAGCAACAGGAAAGAAGGAAGCAAGGAGGAGAGTGGTTTCTCCAAACTGGAATGTATGGAACAGACGTAGTTTTGAAGACTATCAACAGAAAAGGTGTTTCAAATCAGGCGGGGGGATTTTTTAAAAATAGGGGAATAGGTTTAGATGTCTTTAAACTGTACAGTCTGCATGATTCCCTCCTTCATCTCTCCTAACATCTTCAGTGACTCATTTAAGGAAATGTATGAATGTATTAATGGGTGTGTGTAGATACAAAGATGCATTACTTGTGCATATACATATGTAGGTATGTTTATAGACGTCTACTAAAGATGTCAGTTCTGAGGCAATCAATTTAATTGTAGGAAATGGGTTTTTTTTTCATTTAAAAAAATTTATAGGTCAGAATTTCATGTCTTGACACTCGTTTTGTGAAAATAATGAGAAATACTCAAAATAATTTATAGACGATAGATAAATAATTTGAAATTTTTGCTTGATTTCGGAATTATTATTAATTTTGTTCAAGACTTTAGTGATTGTTAATAAATATATAATTTCATTTATTTTTTAAACTACTTTAGTGAACATTATTTTTTTCTATTTCTTTAGTTTGATAACTATTTATATAATCTAAGTATATATATATTTTTGGTGACATATCACAAATGATACTAACAATATGTTATTAGAGGTATTTTATTTTTAGGCTAAAAAGTTATGTGAACAATTTTATAATAATTCACAATTTATGTCATTGATTGTCGTAAGATTTGTTATAAGACTATTGTTGAATTTATGTGTCCAGGGACATTTTACATTAATCAAATTACACGACAAATGCATATATATTTATATATTCAACGTTTCTGTCATTTGTAAAAGTTTCAATCTAATAATTTTCAATTAGAACGGCTTACTATTCTGCAGGTAGACATATGGTTGGTACGTGTCTGGTGACAAGGTACACATGAAGTTCAGTATATTACAGACTTAGTATTAAATGTTAAAGTGCAACTATAGAACACATGATCCCAACTATATACCTACTAAACCTCTCCTACAATATGATCCCCTTTCGTCACGGGAGTGAGAAAAATTTCAACCTTTTACATAGATTAGTAGTTGAGTTAATATTTAGGTATGCAGGTTTAAACTGCAACTGTATAGAGAGTATATACTAAAGTTCATAAACGTTGTTGTTTACGGGCCCTAGTAAAGTTGATAAATGATTAATATACACTTATATATATTTTGGTAGCTACTGGGAAACGGTAAAATTCTATGCATATACAATGCATAGGTATAGGTGCTAAACGCGAAGCCGGTAAAAAGTCAATAATTTCTTATTGAAAACTAATTCATTCATTAAACAAGCTATTTATAGTTATAAGACCTGGAGTACAAGAGAAAGAATATGATTAACAGAAGAAATATTATATGAATAGTAAGTCATAGCCATAGGTTTCCTGACCTAAGTCAATGCTATTTTCTTTATATAGGAATGAGGAATACATATGCTTTTACTTTTCATATAGTAAGTACTATATTGAATTTGAGGTAGGGATGGGATGACTTTCTGTAAGAATGCAGGAGCGTTATATCGACTATATTCAGGTGATCTGTGCACTGAGTAGTATTCATGGTTTCCTGTGATATCAGGTTAAAAAAGTTGAGCAGGTCAACCTAACTGAATTTTGGCTTCCCTTACCCGACAATATTCTTCTGGATCAGTGATTATGCACAAATAAAGATTATTGGGATGGTCTCTGCGCCATGAATAATGTATCGAATGTATACTTAGTTTTTATATAAGTATTAGTTTATTATTAGTATGTCATAAAATATGTGTAAAGTTTGTACTAAACGATTCTTTATACATATATTGTCATGAAATGATTTAAATTCGTTCAATAATTTGCACAGTTTAAAAGCTTTGAGTTTGTATGTTGAATTTAATAACAATATATTTGATAACTAAGTATATATTAGTTAGTTATTGATGATACTTAATTTAATTATAAATATGATTTTAGGGTTTTGAAATAGCTATTAGTTTAATATGTTATTGAAGATTACAGTACGTTGAAAGTAAGACACATCATACAAAGTTAAACGCACTTCCTATTTCATTGTAAAGCCTATTAATCATTGAAAAATATAAATAATATAGCCTTAAAATAATTTATACAATTCATTATAATTGATAAATTCATAGTGTTGTGTATGTGACACTGCGTTCTATGTGAAGTTTTTAGCCTGTTTGAGACATTACAATTATATAAAATTATGAATTACAATTTATATAAAATAATTATTATAATTCGTTTTGTAAAAATATTAGAAGCAGCTTTAATTTCCTAAATTTGTTGATTGACATTGGATCATTACATAACACAAACAAACCAATTAACAATGAAAACATGTATTAATTAATTTCTTGTTCAGTTAAATACAAGTTGTATATAATTGGTCATTTTTATGGCAACCTTTAGTGCGGAACTCTTGGAAATACTGTTAAAATCTCTAAAGAAGTAATAAACATTTTCGATATCTGTTTCAAATTTTCGAGTATTACATTTTTAAATATCCCAACCACCGGTTTTTTAATTAATACTTTTCTATTAATCCAATTTTTATTAAAATGGTCTATATATTTAAAGCAACTGCAAATGTTTTCCTTTTAGTAAAAAATTCGTTCCAGTAACTTTTAAATTAATCTTTATAAAAACAGAATAAAGTAGCAATAAGCAATATACTTAGTATACGTATATATTTATTTTAATTAGGTTTTGAGGGTAAAGACCTGGAAGTAAATTTTATGAGAAATTCATATATTCATAAAACAGAATACACTAATTGTTACATTTTTAGTTTAATTAAAACTATATATAAGTTTGAGTTAATTTTTTTAATAAAATGAAGAATACATAATATGTTATAATTAATGCAAAATGTTTCGTAAATCTTATTAGGAAGAAAAATTTGTTTTATATAAAAAAAATTTGTGCACAAATTTCACACAGAATATAATATAATTTAAAATTTATATTATGTATATGATTTATATAATACAACTAAGATATTAGAGATTATGAGGGGACTATTTCCATATAATAACCGAAAACGCTAATTCTTTCTTCTCCTTTTTTTTGCGTGCAGAGTTGAGGTGAAAGGTCCGGCCACCATCCAGGATGTCAACTTTCACGCGCGCAGACTCCAGGAGGACGAGACACAGCTCTCCAAGGCCCAAAATGAGCTCAAGGAGAAGATCAAACACCAGAAAGCGCACGTCGAGATGCTAGTTGCTAAGCAACACAGACTGGAGAAGCAGCGAATCGTGCTGGACACCTTCGCAGACACGCTAATTGAGCACAAAGATCAAAAGGAGGCCAAGGTTAGTTGGTTTGTTTAAATAAGCGATATTGTTCGATACATAACATTTCCACTATTACAATTACATAATTTTAGGGTATGATTCTTTTTTATTCTTATCATAAGGTTTTGATATAATTCTTATTTTACTAACCTATTTTATGAAATTAAAATATTGAAAACGGTCATATTTTGTAAAGCTCTAAACATTGAGAATATATCTAAATGTATCTCGAATCAGTAGATTTGTTAATATTTTGTGATTAATATTTATTATGCAAAAATTATAAATAGTCAAATTATGATGTTTCTAACCGAATAAAAAATACTTCTTGATTATTTAGTGCCATTGGATATTTAAAAGAGATTTGAATTAATAAGCATTAGCGAGTATAAGTTATGTATATAAGTTAACATATAAATAATGAGTTTTATAGTAATAGAGAAAAGCAATCCTTTTTGACATGAATATTCTATAATCATCATTTTGAAATTCTTTCCTGATGAGTGGATTCTGGAGCTCATTGATACATTTATTCACATTTTCAGAGCGATTTATCAGTGGTTCGTAGCGTGAGTTGTGTTGTCCGCATGCTTGCCACGTTATAATTTGAATTCGGAATTTTGGCAAATTATTTATAGTTTACTTAACTATTATATATTTTATGTCTATATTTTTTGTTTCATGCCGTATTTTTTTCTCCTATTGACGCTTTTGACACACCCTTTTGCATCCACCTTTTAATAGTTTTCATAATCGTAATCAATTTATTTTTTTCCGATATATAGACGATGTCTTTATGAAACATGCCACCTATTTTCATAGAAGAAAAGTATGATAATTCTCTACCTTATAAGATATTTCAATCTTGCATTGATTTTCCACTTGCAGGTGTAGATAAATATTTTAATTTACAATCCGGTCAACTTGCAGCAATATTTTATTTTTGACTATAGTCTTAGTCTTTAATGCAACCAGTTTATGCGTCCTTATATATATATATATTGCGATATAGTGCGATATATATATAGTATATCGCTGTAATTTATCAAAACTATCCTATCTGCATTTTTCGAAATGTTGTGAAATCGCATTTAAAGAAATTTAT